>MUZC01000905.1:950471-964650 GCA_002072015.1 Radix auricularia
CTATAAGTGGTAGATGTTGTGATATAAGTGGTAGATGTTGTGCAATAAGTGGTAGATGTTGTGCTATAAGTGGTAGATGTTGTACTATAAGTGGTAGATGTTGTGATATAAGTGGAACATCTTGTGCTATAAGTGGTAGATCTTGTACTATAAGTGGTAGATCTTGTACTATAAGTGGTAGATCTTGTACTATAAGTGGTAGATCTTGTATTATAAGTGGTAGATCTTGTACTATAAGTTGTAGATCTTGTACTATTAGTGGTAGATCTTGTCCTATAAGTGGTAGATCTTGTGCTATAAGTGGTAGATCTTGTATTATAAGTATTAGATCTTGTACTATAAGTGGTAGATCTTGTACTATAAGTGGTAGATCTTGTGCTATATGTGGTAGATCTTGTGCTATAAGTGGTAGATCTTGTATTATAAGTGGTAGATCTTGTACTATAAGTGGTAGATCTTGTACTATAAGTGGTAGATTGTACTATAAGTGGAAGATCTTGTGCTATAAGTGGTAGATCTTGTACTATAAGTTGTAGATCTTGTACTATATGTGGTAGATCTTGTACTATAAGTGGTAGATCTTGTACTATATGTGGTAGATCTTGTACTATAAGTGGTAGATCTTGTATTATAAGTGGTAGATCTTGTACTATAAGTGGTAGATCTTGTACTATAAGTGGTAGATTGTACTATAAGTGGTAGATCTTGTGCTATAAGTTTTAGATCTTGTACTATAAGTGGTAGATCTTGTACTATAAGTGGTAGATCTTGTACTATAAGTGGTAGATCTTGTACTATAAGTGGTAGATCTTGTACTATAAGTAGTAGATCTTGTGCTATAAGTGGTAGATCTTGTACTATAAGTGGTAGATCTTGTACTATAAGTGGTAGATCTTGTACTATAAGTGGTAAATGGTGTACTATAAGTGGTAGATGTGCTATAAGTGGTAAATGGTGTACTATAAGTGGTAGATCTTGTATTATAAGTGGTAAATGGTGTACTATAAGTGGTAGATCTTGTATTATAAGTGGTAGATCTTGTACTATAAGTGGTAGATCTTGTATTATAAGTGGTAAATCTTGTACTATTATTGGTAAATGGTGTACTATAAGGGGTAGATTTTGTATTATAAGTGGTAGATCTTGTACTATAAGTGGTAGATCTTGTACTATAAGTGGTAAATGGTGTACTATAAGTGGTAGATCTTGTACTATAAGTGGTAGATCTTGTATTATAAGTGGTAGATCTTGTATTATAAGTTGTAGATCTTGTACTATAAGTGGTAGATCTTGTACTATAAGTGGTAGATCTTGTACTATAAGTGGTAGATCTTGTACTATAAGTGGTAGATGTGCTATAAGTGGTAGATCTTGTACTATAAGTGGTAGATCTTGTACTATAAGTGGTTAATGGTGTACTATAAGTGGTAGACGTTCTGCCATAAGTGGTAGATTTGAGTTTGCGGCAGCAGATATGTTTAGAAGTTTTGTGTTGAACAAGGTACACGGCATGATTGCGTGTGCTTTAGAGCTGCGGTTCCCAACCTGTGAGTCTTCTGGGTGTCACCAATTGTCGACTAAAATATTCATGATAATACAAATTCGCTCTATTTTGTATAAACCTTATTTTAAATGACTTTTTTTAATTGCATGGGGGGTCGCGGGGTCACATGGTTTTATAAAATGGGGTGACGAGACGACCCAAAAACTTGGGAACAACTACTTTAGGATATGTTGTAGATGATGCTGTCAAAGGCAAAAGGAAAGAAAGGAACGGAATTTTTTAGGGCACTTGAGTCAATTTATTTTCAAATTACATGGTGGTAAAACAATTTTTTGAGTTTAATAACCGGCAACAGGAAAACAACAAAATCCACTTATTTCAGACACCTGTAATTTTCCTACGATAAACGAAGTTGATTTCATTGAACTTTCAATTTTTTTGTGATGGCATTAAAATGTCATTGCTTGGCCAGAATACTGGGCACCCACCCTTCCTCCTCTAACCAACCCTTCGGGCCCTATCAACCTTATTTTATTATTTTAATCCAACGCTGTGATGGCGCCAATTAATCTTGAGATCAAATGGGATCAGCGGATTCATAATGAGCTTTAAAATTGTCTTTCTAGCAGAGGCGGCACCAACAGTGCACGGGGCCTTGAGATTTTGTCTTGTGGGGCTGAGAGTCATAAGTTATGATGTTATATTGTAAAAAGAAAAAAAAACTCTTATCATGGGACTCCATTTGGTGCGAGGCCAGGGGCGGATGCCCTACTGTTTTTTTTTCTTTGCCCTGGCCATATCTGCTTTCGATTTAATACAAAGGTTCACACGCATGGGCTTGAAGGTCTTACAAGCGTTTAACCTTCTTCCATACACGAATTAGTTGCAGAGGTGTCACTAGGGTCGGTGTCACCCGGGGCGGAAGCTCATGGTGTTACCCCTTCTTGATTTAACCCATTCAACTCCTCTGAGTTTTGCAGTGCGAACTAACGGGAAAATACAGAATTTCACATTTTAGTGTCACCCCCCTGATGGTGTCACCCGGGGCGGCCCTCCCCACCGCACCCCCATAGTAACGCCACTGGTTAGTTGTAAGATTTAAACAAAAGAGAAGACTTTGTTTTTTGTCTGTCAGAGGAATCTTTGACTCACAGTTTGACTTAAGACTTAATGATATAATGTTCCCACCAACAGATCGGCCCAGGTCGACACGCCTGTAAGGAGGTGTGGCCATCCACTGATGGACTGAAGGCCTACACGGTCATCTTGAACCTGTTCCTGCTGGTGTTCCCCATCGCTGTCATGAGCTGGGCGTACAGCTGCGTCAGTTACACCCTGTGGGTCGGCATGAAGATGGAGAAGCAGACAGAGAAAGGTATGTAGGAGAAACACACTGCTTCCTGGGTTTAGAGGATAAACTTTTACAAATGTAATAGAGATTTTAAACTGAAATGCAACCTCACTTTGGTGAGATCTGCATTAGGATATACATCTCCTGTGTGGGACCCATCCACCAAAGAAAACATTGATAAACTAGAACAAATTCAAAACAGAGCTGCCAGATTCATTACTGGAGAATATTCAAAACTGACAAGAATACGCCATTGGTTAATAATTTAACCTTAAAACCATAGAGAATAGGAGAACCAAAAAAGTAAGGGACTAATTATACATAAAGCGATTAATTCTAATTTAGGAATTGAACACAAAGATAACCTAATACAATGCTCAAATAGACATAAGGATAAAAACGCCTTTCATTTTCTGTATGCAAGAACAGACAATTACAAATTCTTGTTCTTCCCGTCCGGAATTCGGGCGTGAAATGGGTTGCCTGAAGAAAACCAGAAAGCGAACACTATCATCATTTAAAACTCTAATGAGAACGCAGGACTAAACACAAACCGTAGATCGTAGGACGCAATAATCTTCTGTTTAGAAGGAGCGTCTGAAACAGATAAGATAAGTTGCATTTAAGTGGGTATATCGGAGAAGCTTAGAGCAAGTGTATTAAATGAAATAGAGATTTGGCTTTTGGGGTATAGTACAGAAGAACTGGGCAAAGTTATTCTAGTTTAAACGTACCTATTGAGGTTTTTAATTAAATATTGGGTTTTTCCTATGTTTAGCATTGAATAGTATGGTTACTTTTGGTATATCAGAGAAACATATGGCTACTAATGGATACATTTTCATATATTATCGGAAACAGGATTATATCCTACAAAGTTGTGATTTCTGAAGTACATTTTAGAGATGCTTGTCTGTTTTTGTAACGAGACAAATTTTTCACCTAAAATATATCAAAGAAATGTAAAATTCTCGAGGATTATCGTATATTCATGTAAATAACCATTGCCCTTTTTTGAGAATGACAATTTTCTTCGGCTTCCCTATACTTGCCTTTCAATCTCTATTCTTGTTAATTTTTAAGTGATATTGTGTATATCTGTGCTATGATTTTGAGTGTATTGCATGGGAAGAATCAATTAACAATGTGATGTTTCATTTAAAAATAAACAAAAAACCTTTTTGTTTTTAATGGCGCATAAGCGTTGATTTAAAGGGTGAAAAATATTTTAATGCTGTTTCTTAATTTTTCTAAACGTAGGGCTTCTCTAACTTAAGCCGTTGTTAAGGGAATAGAACTTAAAAAATGTGGGTCAAATATGCATTCTCAAAGAAATGTTTTGACATAAAACTTGAAAAGAATGTTTTATAATCCCACATCTTTTTGCTCATTCTGTTGTTAAAACGGAAAACAGTTCACATTTTTTTGTAAAAAGAAAAATAAATTTCTTCTTTTTTAATAACTTATACGCGTTCTTTTCTTGGGGTTGCCTCTTGCTATGTGTCTCTTCTATAATGCTGAACACCAATAACGTTTTGCCTCTTTTACCTTGGTTCTAGAAACTCAGAGTAAGAACGGCTGTGCCAACTACGACTGTCAGACAGGCGTCTCGATATACGTGAACAACAAAAAGATCTCCCTCATGAACTCACACGAGGAGACTGAATTCCCCATCAACTGCAACTCCCACGGTCAGTCGGGCGTGTCCAAGATTCACCAAAGTCAGTCGGGCGCGTCAAACAAAACCTCCAAGGCGACCGCCCGGCCGTTCCGCCGGTTCGAGGTCCAGCGGGCCATGCGGCAGTCCAACACCGAGAGGTCACAGGCGGCCAAGAAACGGGTCATCAAGATGCTGTTCATCATCGTCCTGGAGTTCTTCATCTTCTGGACACCGCTGTACGTCCTGCTGACCTGGCTCGTGTTTGACCTGCCTGGCGCCTACAGGAACATCTCGCCCATGACCAAATCTCTGTTCCACCTGCTGTCTTACGTCAGCGCGTGCTGTAACCCCATCACCTACTGCTTCATGAACAAGAACTTCCGACAGAGTTTTCTCATGGCGTTCAGGTGCATCAAGAAACGCTACGTCTACGCTCACCGGTCGCAGATGTCCTTCTCGGGCAACACGGCGTCCACGCGTGCCCCTGTCACGCAAACCATGGCGACCAGTTACGATAAAATTGTGGATTCGGACGATATTTCCGAAAACAGCTTCTGACTAGCCTGTCAGAAAGTGTGCTGCGGTTTACTGAACGGGAAAATCCGATCACGGTCTAGGACTTTCATCAAAGTTCATGACAAGTTTAACGTCACGTAAGGTCTGAAATTCGGGGGCTCTGAATATTCTTAAACATACAGGTAGTAGCTTTGTGGCACTAACAGGACATTGATATTCTTGAACACACTGGTAACTGCGTTAATGTTTCAGTGGGTTGTTGTGAGTTTGGTTGGTCTTATTTTTTTCTTTTTCTGAGACTCTTGAACAAACTGGTAGTGTCACTGACGTGATCATTTGACGTTGACAGTTGAGATCTCACCAGTTGATGGCATTTGTACACCTGTTTGATCTCCCGGGTCACAATCGGGACACAATGTCCAGCTTGACTGATGAGGCATCGCTTATAACTGGATGCGCGGCCGTATCCGTGTAGTTCGGACAAAGATGAATGAGAAATACACAAGAGTTGACGTCCGAACATTGTCAGTATGATCCAATCGGCCATCAGCCGTTTTGACGACACAAACGATAAGAGCACACTGGTAAAAAAAATGGTGTAGATAAACCTAACTGAATTCAAGTTTTATTAGTTTATTTAAAGTATTTTTTAAACTAGTTTATTACCCGTCACAAATAACAGAAAATTTTCAGAATAAATATATTTCAGCTGAAATCGATTAATTGATTAATCATTATGAAATGTAGAGACAAAGGTAGAAAAATTAAATTACATTTCTATATTGAACAATTTATGCGGACGTGTCAAAAGACTTATTTTTAGTGCATATTTTTTCTCAAGGCTCTTTTTAGCGATGCGCTGCTTTCTAAAATTAGTAGCAATACGAACGGACAAACATTAATTATGTATATTTATTTTGAAGCAGCATAGACTGTATATAAGATTAACTAAATTGTTTTAAAACAATTACACTAAATATTAACTTTAAATTAATTACATGTACTGAAATGTCATTATAATAAAGTGGGGAAACCTAATCAGATGCGTAATTTCAACATTAAAGCTTCATGAAAGGAAACTTTTAACTTAGATTTGTTTCATATCCATTCAAAAATCTTAGATTTAAGTATATGGGTGCATGGCTCTATTTGATTTCAAAAGACGGGAGACTTATTAAATGATTTTTTTAAAAATCGATGTCCAGAAGCTTTAATATTTCTGAGATGAAATATTTACTATTCTTCTTACTCTTATCATTCCTCTATACCCCATTTCATAATTTCTGATAAATAAAAGCTTATTTGTCTATTGGCAAATAAATGCTTAGCTCTTAAGAAATGTTCAGCCATTTTGTTTTAATAAGCATTTCCAGCTCTGAACCTTGTATTTTTTGTAGTTGTTTTGTGTGTGTGTGTGTGTGTGTGTGTGTGTGTGTGTGTGCGTGTGTGTGTGTGTGTGTGAGTGTGTGTGTGATTGAGTGTGTTTGGTAGCTTGTTGCTACGTTGTTGTTGTTTTTTTCCCCGTGGCCTGAAAACATGTTGGATTTCAGAGAGAAAACACGTTGTGCTTTGCTAAACTGTGAACACTCATCCTGGTCATTTGTGAGTCGGTTCATATATTTATACAAGCCGAAATTGTTAAATAGAAAGAGTAATAATTATTGAAGGACAAGTCGGCAGTATAGGAGAACACAGTCAGCAGACGAATATAGGACAAATCAGTATTCTAGGTGGACAAGTAGGCACTCTAGGTGGACAAGTCGGCAGTCTAGGTGGACGAGTCTGCAGTCTAGGTGGACACGTAGGCAGTCTAGGTGGACGAGTCTGCAGTCTAGGTGGACAAGTAGGCACTCTAGGTGGACACGTAGGCAGTCTAGGTGGACGAATCGGCACTCTAGGTGAACAGGTCAGCACTCTAGGTAGACAGGTCAGCATTCTAGGCTTTCAAAGTAGACATTCTAGAAGAGCAAGTCAGCACTCTTGATGGAAAGTTCAGCACACTATATAAACAAGTCTGCAATATAAGTGGACAAGACAGCCTTCGAACCAAACGATCAGTACTGTATAATTTAAATGAGCAAGTCAGAACGCTGGGTGGACCATTTGGGCACATTTAAAAAAAACTTTCTATGGACTAATTATGTTATGAAGTGTACTGGTGTAAGTGTAAGTGCTTTTACTTACTAATTTTTCAAAGTTTTGCCAATAAATTGAATCGTGGTTATGGATAGATTGAGGTGGATTTTAAAGGTGATTTTTAATTTCCATGCTCACCACACTTGAAACAAGAGCGTGGCGCCATATACGTAAACCTCTTACTAAATTATCCATTAAAACTTATCTCATTCTGAAGAAAAGACCTCAAAAGATATTTCTTCTTATCCGTTAGTCTAAAAAAGAAATTTTCAGTCTCGTGTTATTTGCCTGTTTTTTTTTGTTTTTTTTTTTTTGTTGTTTTTTTTTCAAATTTTGTGTTAATTTGTGGTGATATCATTTATACATATTACATGAACCTTCATACCTACATTTCTCACAATCTTCAGATAACGATCTGTAAAACATGTTTCCATTCACAGGGCCATTAGAAATGTAATTGCGATTTAATTTCGTTTTTTGTGAAAAATCAAAAGACTTTTAAACAATTTTTAAAACTCAACAGTGGCATGATTCAATATAATTAGAAGACAATTTTCTAAGGTCCTTTCTGAAAAATGTTAATCAGGCTCTTCCTGTAAAAATTGTAAGCAAACATTTATAATAAATAGTTGCAAGTTTATTTTCCATGGAATAAACGAAAAAAAAAAAAGTATTTCTGCAGGTATTCATTAAAGGGGTTTAATGAAAAACTTATTGAATTCCATCATTGTTTCAATACCCCCACCTCCTACCCCAAAATTGGTCTAAAAATTTATTGGACACCTGCTGAGAAGTAATAAATTACAACTACAGACTTATTCAAATTTTTGTGTTATTTTTTAAAATTTAATCTTTAGTTTCATTATTGTAAGCATTTGTTGATTGCCTCTGATGAATGCATGCTAATGAAGACTGTATTTTTTATATCCATATTCATTCAACGTTTCTTGCTCATGCATTCAGACCGATTTTCTTGCCATTTTTTTAGAGCACTTATTATTTTTGACATTATTCATGGTGACATAATTTTAAATTTAATAACAACTAGATCTGACCCGCGGCTTAGCTTAGGGCGAAGAATAAATCGTAGATAGTTCAAAGAAAGGGGGAAGAGTACGCGCGCGAACTTCCAGCAGTGCGCATTCTGGTAGTTGTTTAAGGAGCATTTTTTCGTTTACTTCTATATAGAGCGTCTCAGTTCGGTGCGGTGCGGGTGTGCACACTACTGCCTGTATATAGACTTCATCGTCCTGGTTGCTCTAGTTTCTGTCGAATCATACATATATATATATATATATATATATATATATAGGGAATGAGAGAGAGAGAGAGAGAGAGAGAGAAATGATAAAAAAATGATACGCTATATGCTCTGTGCCCTCAATCACTCCGTTGTACCACATAATGTGTACTGTTAATTCGAAAGCGTGACTACTAATGTTTTTGTACCTTGAAATGCTGTCAGTGTTGGTAGTCATTTATTGTTGTCTGAACAGCGTATAACTACAGACCTGAAGTAAGTAAGGTCAATCACTAAGGTTAAATGATGGAAGAGGTGTAAAACATGGGACCATTTAAATAGCGTTGTTTCAAAGGATGTTAATTACACGGGATAATTTTTAAAAAAAACAGGCTCCAATTATAAATTATCTCATTTTTTCTCTCTTTCTTCTCCTCTTTCTTCTCAGCTGGCTTCATGTGACTTTTTTTTTAATTTTTAAAATTGTTTTTGCTATTTCTCTCCCCTGCCACTTCTTTCTCTCTCCCTTCCTTTCTCACACTTACCCCGCCCCCAATCTCTCTCTCTCTCTCTCTCTCTCTCGCTCTCGCTCTCGCTCTCTCTCTCTCTCATTTTCTCCCTCACGCTCTGAAATTGTCTCTAACACAGACTTTCTTTACCTCTTGACCACGTTCTTGCTCCCGCTTATACACTCTCACTTTCCGTGCAGTGGGCTAGAAAGGTGGATGGAGGGCATGATTTAAAAATAAAAACCTGCATATTTTCTTAAATAAAATTGATTTAAAGATCTTGACCCAAACTTCTAGTCACAAAGCCAAGCTAAGCCATGAAAACGTTATTAAATAAAGAGTGTCTCACGAATTGCTACTCTGAAAAAGATTAACAACGTGCTCCGCGCTAAGAGGGGAAGGAATAAAATGAGACAAAGGGCAAGGGGCCGCTACTGTGTTTCAAGGAGATGATCCGTCTCCCTAGTTCCGACGCTTGACTCAGATCTCACCGAGTGACCGACACGTGTCTGACCTTATCTCGACCAGGTCGTCACGACAGGGGATTGGGACTATAGGCCGAGATAAGACTGTCCCCGTTGTATGAACTACTGGAAAGATGCGACTGTCTGGTGTATGGTCAGTTCCATGGGTGTGAATGTCCGATGAATGGTCAGTTCCATGGATGTGACTGTTTGGTGTCTGGTCAGTTCCATGGATGTGACTGTGTGGTGTATGGTCAGTTCCATGGATGTGACTGAGTGGTGTATGGTCAGTTCCATGGATGTGATTGTCTTGTGTATAGTCAGTTCCATTAATGTGGTTTTACGGTGTATGGCCAGTTCCATAAATGAGACAACTCCATGCTGAGTTCCTGTTATGTTACTGTAAGTTGTAGATCTGTTCAAATTTCAGATAAATGGTAATACACAATGTAAATAAATGTTTACGTTAGCGAATTTCTCGGTCGTGAAACCTTTTTAAAAAACTCAAAATAAGCGCAAGTCACACACACAAAAATTATATCATATGAGTAAAGATAAGTTGTAAAATAAATGAACTGATGATTAAAGAAGTGTGGCACGAATTCGGAGCTAAATCATAAATGCGAAGTTTCACTATAGATTCTAGATAATAGCATCAATCAGGACGGGGTTTTATTGTTTTCTTTTCTTTTTTTTTTTTATTTTGGAAAAAAAAAGTGGGGGGCAGGGGGATTTTTTTAATGTTTGTTATTGCTGCTCATACTATTTTTTGAGTTTGAGAATTAATTTTCGCAGATGAATTTTGACGGGTAAAATTCAACAATCAATTTAAAGGAGTATTCATCTTTGATACGTTATCGTTTTAAGTTATGGTTTATTCATCTATGATAGTTCCATTAGTTAAATTAATGGTGAGTTCATCTATGATTATTGACAGTTATAGCAGTTAAATTAATGGTGAATTCTTCTATGATTAGTGAGTTATAGCAGTTAAATTAATGGTGAATTCATCTATGATTGGTGATAGTTATGACAGTTAAATTAATGGAGAATTCTTCTATGATTAGTGAGTTATAGCAGTTAAATTAATGGTGAATTCATCTATGATTGGTGATAGTTATGACAGTTAAATTAATGGTGAATTCATCTATGATTGGTGATAGTTATGACAGTTAAATTAATGGTGAATTCATCTATGATTATTTACAGTTATAGCTGTTAAATTAATGGTGAATTCTTCTATGATTAGTGAGTTATAGCAGTTAAATTAATGGTGAATTCTTCTATGATTAGTGAGTTATAGCAGTTAAATTAATGGTGAATTCATCTATGATTGGTGACAGTTATGACAGTTAAAGCTATGGTACATGCATTTATGCTAGATGATAACTCAAACATTTAAAGGGGCCGTCCATAAATGACGTCATGCGATTAGTGGAATATGGTCACGAGGGAATGGGAGTGTATAAGAAATGTGATGTCCCGTCAAAAAGGGGAACTTTAAATAGAAGTTCCAGTTAAATATTTGAGTGCTTGATACTTATTTAATATCTTTTCAGTGACTTCACACGTGTTACGATATTAGGGTGCAGACTTACACTAAATACATATTTAAATCACTAAAAAAAAAAGTAATTTGCAACTTGCCAGGTGCAATTAGAAAATAGGACTTTTTTTTTTTTCGGAGTGGGGGTTTCAAAACTTTTAGACGTCATATTGTAGAGAGATCTAAGTTTTTGTGACAAGGTCTAACGAGGGGTAAGGGAAGAAGGTAAAAATGCGGCCAAAATCCTATGACGTGAATCATAGGCGGCTCAAAGTTATGGTAAAGTCATCAATGTTAGAGGATAGTTTCAAGTTTAGAAACATGAAGATTAGAAGGTATGAAAATATTATTACAATACGTGTGACGCTTTAAGTTAAAACTTACTGGAATAAATATTATGGAAATGTCTCAACATTAAGATGTCTTGAATTGAAATGCAATTTTTATTTTCTAAATGATGTCGAAATGATCGGGGGCTGAATAATCTCTTGAGGACCACTGGTTAACACAGGACGTAATTCATGAAGTGCCCTGGAAGGCTTTCAGACGTTTTTTTTTTTGTTTGTTTTTTTTTTGTTACCTTCTCCATAGCCCACGTACCTCCATTAAAACTCCCGACCGATGTCACTCTCTCATTTTTTTCAGGTTATGCCCCTTGTTTCCACCAGTTCTTGGTTAAAAGGTTCACCGCGGTGACCTGCTGTGCAGCCAATGATAATTTGAATATTAACTTGTCTCGAGTCACGTGATTAGATGGGCCAATGACATTCGTGTATTGATGGAATTTTCATGATAACGTCGTCGTCCGTCCCTTTCCCCTCCCAATAGCCTTACCCCATATGATCTTTTTTTTTTGTTTAGTTCTTTATATTAACTACACCATCTTGTCTCTCTGTCAGTCGTGGTCCCGCCCGTGCGCGGAAAAAAAATGCACCACTTCCCATGATCATATCGAGCTAAAATTTAGCACATAGACTTGCGTTACCTAAAAATTAATTGTTTTGAAATTTCATTTGGATTGAATGCACCGTTATTAAATAAATGACATTTTTGTTTGTCTCTGTATAGCATTTTCAGTCGTCTACTAAAGTTGACCTCCGCGGGTCACTGGTTTCACTCCAGCCCTCGATGTCACAGGGGTCTGTCACGGTCTGCCGCGCGGTGCGTATTACTTCGAACGTATTCAATATTTGTTTTAGCTATGTCTCATATACAAGGAATTTACAGTCAAAGACTTAGGTTTTACGGTTTGTTTTTATTGTTTCTTTCATCTCAGGGCCCGTCCATAAAGTACGTCACGCTCCAGAGGAGGCAGGGAGTGTAAGAAAGTGTGACAGTTTGTGACAGGGCGTAGGGGGTGTCCGGCCATGTGTGACGTCACGGTGTTTTATGTCAAATTTTAATTATTTTGTTAATAAAAAAATATATTTTGTATAAAAGTGTGACGTACTTTAGGGGGGGGATGTCCGAGATTTGTGACAGTTTGTGACAAGGGGGGAGTTAAATATGGTCAAAAATAGCGTGACGTACTTTATGGACGGCCCCTTACCTGGCAAGTTAAGTTTGTTTATTTGTTTTAAGTAGCCATCACTGGGGTTTGTTTAGTCTTGTACTTTTTCAAAAAAGTGTCAAGTTTGCCCCAACCCTCCCCACTTCCTGTTTTAATGTCAGATTAAAAACTTAAAAGACTGTAATTAGCTTCTTTAGATCTCTCATTTCAATTCCTAACAACTTGCCAGGTGGTGAGAGACAAAAATGCCACATTATTATGGCCAGATTTTCTGTCATTCTGAAAGAAATCCATTAACTGAGCAAATGATAAGCTGGCCAGATAGCAGTCTTAAAACATACCACATGTGAGTATTTAAACACCAGAATTAGTCAATTACGTAAAACTAGCAGTTAATACTTTTAAAAATAAACAATTAATATTATGTACACACACATTCACACAAAGAATAGCGTTTGAAAAAGATTTCTATAAATTCTGTCGGTGGCCAATAAATCACTGAAAACTCGTGGTTTAATGACAGTTAAATGTCATAAAAAATGATCGCTGGATTCAACTCAACATTGTAACAACAGTTAAGCCCACCTTGCCCCGGTACTGTTAGGAGTCTATTAAAAAATATTGAAAAAATAACGGTAATGATGTGTGTCATACAGAGCAACCATAGTGGGTTGGAGGTAAACCAGTGGCGTAGTGGGGGGGCAGGGGGGAGAATACCCCCGGGCGCCACGTTAGGGGGCGCCAAAATGAGTATTAAAACTCATTATTTTATTTCATTTTTTATGTAAACTAATGTATCCCAAATACGTTTGCAAGATTGAATATTGGAGCTCCGAAAATATCTTTATTACAAATCAGTTGGTAAACATGATTTTGGCGCCCCATTGAGCGTTAAGGGGCGCCATTCTACTCATAAATAAATGACACATCCTAATGTAGGATTGGTGATGTGTTGTTTTTTTTTAATTTAAAAAACTGAATTGATGGGGAGTGAGCAGTAAGAGACCAATACGATTCTTTTAATAGAGCTAGCAGAGACGACGCTAAAAGCAACCGAAATTACCAAGACAAGAAAAGGGAGTGGCTTAAAGCAGTGGTTCTCACCCTGTGGTCCACTGACCACTAGTGGTCCGCGAAGATTTGCCAGGTGGTCCGTGAGCAAAGCATGAAATTTACGCACTGTAGGATTCATCGAGAAAGACTAGCAAGTAAAGGAATTAACGCAGACTTAAATATATTTCTGATCTGGCCATAATGGTTTTTAATTTCATCAAGCTCGTCAATTAAATTCTCGTCTCTTTGATTTCTTATGCTCGAATATGAATCTTGAACATTAACAGTTCCTAAAGTATACTGAAGTTCGCTGGTTATCTGACTGTTTTAATTACGTGATGACGTAAGAGAGTTTCATGTAGAAATAACTCAAAGCTTGTTGATCATTTGAACCATGGCTAATGGGTTGCTGTTCTGGCTTACTTGGCTGAAATTTTTGAAAAACTCAATAAACTTAATTCAACTCGGCAAGGAAAGCAGATACATTATATAACTCTCAGTGACAGAATGTCTGCTTTTACAAAAAAGCTTGATCTTTGAAAAAGAATATTATTTCAAGGTAACTTTGAGGTGTTTGATAAATTGTACGAAATCACCGAAAAACCAGAAAATGCAGAAATAATTAAATAAACCGCTGTTGATTAATTTGATTTCTTGCCATATTCAATAAATGCGGGGCCAATTTTATTT
>MUZC01000905.1:966200-979310 GCA_002072015.1 Radix auricularia
TTAAGCAAGAAATTGTCAACATTCGTGTTAATTTGAGCCATGTTGCGGTAGACAATGGGAAAGAAGATGCACAACTTGGAGAATCGAGTTTGACAGAAGATTAGACGACATCGGAGGATGCCTTCGAGAATTAAAAAGAGATGCAGAACTTTCTCCATAAGAAGGAATTGCACCTGCTATGAACAGCGAAATTGATAAACTCCAACAGGAGATATCAATACGGATTTTACGTCTTAAACAACCTAAACAACAAATTTGGATTTTTACTTGACGTCAAATCTCTTCTTGCTGAAACAAAAGTCGATACGCTTCATTAAAATTGCTTAGATTTGGCTAATTTCTACGAATTGTGTACAGAAATCAAAGACTAAAAATGATGCTCAGTACCCGGACTGAAGTTCTACCGGAAACTACTTTGGATCTTCTTGATTTTATTGTTTCATATGGAGATAACGTATTTCCGAATCTGCGCATTTCACTTCAAATACTTCTAAAAATTGCTGATTCAACTAAAAGCTGTGAGCGGTCCTTCAGCAAAGTAAACCTTATTTTGTCTTAATTACGTGCTTCAATGGATCAAGATCGTCTGGATGATCTTGCACTCCTTAGCATTGAAAGAGAACACTTGAGAATATCAATTTTAACAGCGAGATTGACGACATTCAAATCAAGGAAGATCGATTTATTTTAGATTATGTCTATTCGAGTCATGTATAATTAGTAGAGTATTTTTTTTTCAAATAAATTATTTATAATCGTATAGAGATTTATTAGTCTGTATTGTATTTCATTAAAATATCATTTGCTTCAAAAAATGAACCAGATAAACCGTAAAATTTCAAATTTTTCTTGGGGGCTCACTGAGCCCCCAGAATTTTTCGATCGGTCAAGGGGCGCAGAATTTGTGTCATGCCCCCGGGCGCACATGACCCTAGCTACGCCACTGAGGTAAACTGTTAAAATGATGTGTGTCATAGAGAGCCAACATAGTGGGTTAGAGGTAAACTGTCAAAATGATATAGGAGTTAACATAACTACATTGCGACCAAATGTGTTAAACATAATAAAAGAGAATGAGTTTTTATTATATTTAATCAAGCAGTTTTTCCTTCATGGTTGTTGCCTCATATGGTTAGGTAGTAAGTCAGCCTCAAGTCACTATACATAAGTAATGGTCTACAAAATAAATGATCATTATTTTAATAATTTTTACTTTCTCTTAATCTTTTCAAATGCAAACTGAGAGTTGATGATTACGGACGTTTGAACGCACCTGTAAACTTAGAGTTGATGATTACGGACGTTTGACCTCACCTGTGAACTTAGAGTTTAGGGTTACGAATGTTTGACCTCACCTGTGAACTTAGAGTTTAGGGTTACGAATGTTTGACCTAACCCGTCAACTGAGAGTTGATTACGTGTTTTTGACCTGACCCGTTAACTGAGAGTTGATGATTACGAATGTTTGACCTGATCCGTTAACTGAGAGTTGATGATTACGAACGTTTGACCTGATCCGTTAACTGAGAGTTGATGATTACGAATGTTTGACCTGATCAGTTAACTGAGAATTGATGATTACGAACGTTTGACCTGACACGTTAACTGAGAGTTGATGATTACGAATGTTTAACCTGATCCGTTAACTGAGAGTTGATGATCACGAACGTTTAACCTGATCCGTTAACTGAGAGTTGATGATTACGAACGTTTAACCTGATCCGTTAACTGAGAGTTGATGATTACGAACGTTTGACCTGATCCGTTAACTGAGAGTTGATGATCACGAACGTTTAACCTGATCCGTTAACTGAGAGTTGATGATCACGAACGTTTGACCTGATCCGTTAACTGAGAGTTGATGATTACGAACGTTTGACCTGGCGTTAAGTCCCGTTAACTCCCATGCTGGCCACCACGACAGAAATCATTTAGATTTGAGATGAAAGGGTTCAAGTGCTTCGTTTGGAACCGTTGGGACGAGTTAATCCTTGATTTGAGAGATCTGGTGTGTCCAGTCTCCTCGAGTACATCCGGTCTGTTTAACGAATGCCCCAAGGAATGGCGCCTTATAATTTCCCCCGTGTTTAGTATTCCAGTCAGGGGACACAACTGTTGAGATTTTCCGTAGGACTGGTTCCCTCAAATAGAAGGGAGAGCGAAGAAAATCGTTTAATTATTTTTTATCATCTTCTAACATTTGTTCCTGCTTATTTTATAGAGACGAGGAAGCGATTAGTACATTGAAAGTCAACTACTCCCCCTGGCTCCTGAGTAAATGTGGACCTATGGTTTCACTTAAGTAACTTTCTGTTGAAACCTTTCTCGAGATTAAGTGCATCTTAACCAGATAACTAATGATTCCCTAATGGTAGCTCTGTCATAAGGGAAAGTTAAGAGTGCATCGTCTTAGGGTAAGCAAAAATAAAGTCCATTGTTAATTTCTAGATTTGCTTAATATGTGAAATGCAGTATAAACTATCAAACACAAGGCCTGAGACTCTACCTTTTAAATGAATAAGTAGATGAACTGAGAAATTCACTTAATTTGATCTATATTCCCAACCTCATGAAAACTTCACATACTATTGGAAGTAATTGAAGTAAGTCAAAACTAAAGTAACAGTCGTTGACAGTAGATTTTTTTTTTTTTTTTTTTTTTTTTTTTTTTTTTTGAGAACCGCTATTCAAGAGCAATAAGATTTCAAAACAAGTAAAAGAGTACATGATAATTTTCACACTGTACATTCAATTTTGTGCTTCAAATTCATTATTTAAATGTACATTTTAGTTACTCTTGTCATTCAATCATTTAAATCACCAAGTCTTAGACTTCTGATTAGATTTAATAACACAATATTATGATAATATTTTGTTCAGTTGTTGACTTGATCTATTTAGTGTTTCATTAAATGCAAGCTATTTAGTTGACATAAAAACGTTTACCTCCCTGGATCTGGATAATACCAGGGGATATTCCACATAGAAAATCCACAGATAACCCCAGGTTAACATTGATGATGGTATATGAATAACGCAATGACAAATATGGTTATTAGATAGTTAATCTTCAATGGAGTGGTATCTTTTAGGGTTATTACATAGTTAATCTCAATGGAACAGCATCTTTTAGGGTTATTACATAGTTAATCTTCAATGGAACAGCATCTTTTAGGGTTATTACATAGTTAATCTTCGATGAAACAGCATCTTTTAGGGTTATTACATAGTTAATCTTCAATGGAACAGCATCTTTTAGGGTTATTACATAGTTAATCTTCAATGGAACATCTTCAATGGAACAGCATCTTTTAGGGTTATTACATAGTTAATCTTCAATGGAACAGCATCTTTTAGGGTTATTACATACTTAATCTTCAATGGAACAGCATTTGTCAATAGTATATTGAACATCCGAACGACAATCCTTTCTGAATACTACATGGGTAATCCAAAAGAGCATTCGATCTAGGTCAAACGTTCACAAAATGAATACCAAATGGAATCATGAGTGGATAACAAAGTCAGACAACTGTATCATTGAAGAGACTCCGTCTGCACATGAAGAGTTTTTCTTTCTTTTACGATTTTTGTTTAGTCAGCTCAGTCTACTTGCATTCACTATAGGGTGCATATCGTATTTAACATGCTCTTAATTAAGACGTTTCACAGCTCGGCAAGAGAGATGGAGAAATTGGAATAAAATTTAGTCTCTCGTGGTGTGTTCATTGAAACTGCAAGGCAATTTTGTTCAGTCAGCAGCCTTTAATATAACATACATAACTTGTACGGTGTACTCAAATATAGATGACCCCTATCAGTTTCATTTACTTGTGTGTAGTCTATGAGACGCCGTTCGGCACTCTCTAAATTAAAGGCCACTTACACGTGTAGTTTTTTCCCAAACAATAAAAGTCACGTCACTTGATTTACGAAGTTTATATTATCTTAAGTTTAATTTTTATTATTATTATTTTTTTAATTCAATATTTTTACTGTATTTACATAAATTTGTACTGGGCTGCATTCTTGAGATAACTCTGCAAAAAAAACCAAGAATACAATTCAGGAAATTACCGCCCCTAAAATATATATTTTCCAAATTTTATTCACAAGAATTTCCGATGAGATTTTTAATGTTATAATATTTATTTAAATTAAGTCCAAGTTAAATTTAAATGAAGTGTCAAAAGCAAAAAGTCACATTTAACGTCTCATTAAAACGTCCCTTTTAAGAGTCCTGATTCAAGACAAATAAAATAGACTGATGTTGCTTCGCAAACAGATTCATGAGATTCAATTCATCTGGTAACAATGGCTTTACACTCCAACGATAATTTTTCACAGTTAGTCAGTGAATCGCGGTGGGGGGGGGGGGATTGACTAATCAAATTTATCATTTATTTGATGGGGAGAATTTGAACCAAATGCAAAAATGTGCCTCTAAACTCTAAATAAAAACACTAAATCTTTATAAGAAAATTTAAATGTTTATTTTCTTATTTATTTATTTTTCTAAATGCTTCAGAAGCAAATCCATTGCATGGAAGAATTGTTAAGTGAATAAATAAAAATTAATTTAAACAGATACAGAAAAAACATTATGTAAAAAAAATATAAAGTGGTACAAAATAAAATTGAAACAGAAAACGAAAATTTCTGGCAGAAAAAATGGATTCAATTTTTTTCCTATAAAAATAACAATAATGATATCAATGGTTTTCTGGACATTGTAGTTTAGTTTTTATTAAACCAATCAATAAGTTTATGTTGGTCTGAGGCTAAAATTCTATTCATCACACACAGATAACATTTTATTTTTAAATTAAATACTAACATTAACTTGTACCAAATAATGATTATCCTCTTAGGACTACTGAGTCAAGCGAGAAGTCTTGAGGGGAAAATAATTTTAAATTATGATTTAATTATTAAAACCGATTCAGATGTAAGCCATTTGGCTTGGTTAAAGCAATGCAAGGGAGAGCAAATGGCAATGTAATGATGAAGCTGATTCAACATGAATAGACTCCCCTGTTGTCTGTTTTAGAAAGAGTTATGAAATACACTTTTAGTTTTAGTTTGTGGTTGATTTTTTTAAAAACAAAATTTAAATGAGCAGAAAAGAAAATATCTTAAATAAACCTTTCCGTTATATTCATTAATATTTTTAAATGTTGGTCATTTCTTCTGAACAATTGTTTCCATAAACTCTCAAAGTAAGGAAAATCTAAGAGATTTTTTCCCCATTAGAAACATAAAGTGAAACCTTTCTTTAAATATGATATATAAAATTATTTATTTAAAATTATTTTATCCTTTTAAAAAACATTACCCTAATTGAGATAAAGAATTAACTCTAGAAATACATGACTCTTTGTTGGGATGAAGTAATAACTCCATTAAAACATGACCCTTAGTTGGGATAAAGTACTAACTATAAAAACATGACCCCTAATTGGGGGTAAAGTACTAACTGTATAGAAAATAAAGTGTACAAAATCGTCATATTCATCAAATGTGTTTATTTTGTTTAAAATGATGATAGTGTTTATTTTTTAATTGTGTATGTGTTAATAATGTTTATTGTGTTCACTGTGTTGTTTTATACAACGGTTATCTTTAAAAGAACTCCATTTATCCCTTTTTTTTAAATGTTGATTTTGTTTGTGAAGGAATGAAAAAAGGTCAAGAAAAATAAGATTCATTGTGTAGTTAAAGAATTTTCACTAAACTTTGTATACACTTTTATGACCATACAGCATGAATAAGATTATTCACTTGAGTCCGATAAAAATGCATTTGTTTTAGTTCCACACTCAAAGTAGTGGAGTAATACACTTAACTTTGGACATAGAAGAGTTAAATCCCATTTCTTAATTAGAAATTCAGTAGGTCTTTTTAAATCTGTGATTGGCTTAATTGATTTTTTTGAGATTGTGAGTAAAAATTTGTGCAGCATTTTTTGTAACAGATGTACATTTGTTTAGTCCCTATTTTTGAGCTCTTTTCATTTTTAATTTAAACTATAACACTTTTCATTACAGCATGCCTACGCCATACTTATGACAAATATCATTCATTGCTACTCTTAATCAGTACTGCATAACCTCATACAATTTTAATGGTGGGTTTTGTGTGTAACGTGTTTGTTAGGTGATAACATTTCATAGATTTTTCATTAGGGACTAGATTTTATTTTCTGTAATTGATTACATACATAAATATTATGTTTATCTACAATATCAACATTAGCATAAAAGTCAAATCACTTTTGTCTTATTGGACCTAAGATGGAACAATGTTCATAAAATAATTACTGGCAAAGCAAAGAGAAAGATAAACAAATGAAATTGAAAGAAAAAAAATAAACCAATGAAATTGTAAGAAAAAAAAATAAACCAATGAAAATCTATTTTGAAAAGATTGATGAAAATGTTAGGTAAACATTCTAAAATATACACCCAATGAAAACAAAAGTGGTAGTCCTATTAATTTGTTCTTCCTTCAATTTAAATAAAATAAATAAACTGGGCTATTAATTTCTTTTTATGCCTTAAACACCTTTTAAAAGTTAGAGAATAATTCTTTTAATATGTAAATTGGATGTTAAAAAAAATGTTCCCCCTCCTTTTTATTTTCCAATGGTAGTTTCTGATGTTTAAACGATTTTTTAAAAAAATATATTAAAGATGATCATGAATTTACTAACTACTCAAACCTTACAACACTGCTTGGCCAATAAAACTCCACAAGTTTAATCACCTCAAAAATTATACATTTCAAACCAACAAACACAATCACTTGTTGTCACAGTATGCCCCACCAACCCGCTCCCGTTCCCTTTCCCACCACCCCCCCCCCCCAAAAAAAAAATAATAAGTACAAACTTGGCCAACAACTAGAGGGGGGTGGGTGTGAAGGCTTACACAGCATTGATTTATGTGCTAACCACCTTTGAGACTTAAGTGTGTTAGTTTCTTTGCCATTTATTTGAGATTTAGAAAACAGGAAAATTGTAAAATTATAACATGTGCATTATAGAGCATACATCAACTAATAAATATAGCATGTCAATAATCTCTTTAAAACATCTGCCTTATGTAAAGTAGCACTTAAAACTTACATATCGAACATTCAATTCAGTTACTGACATATAAATATGTAGTTTACTTTAGTGCCTTAATGATTGTTTGCATATTTGTGACCATTGATATAACAACTGACGCCAATTTAAGTCTATTAAAGTCCAACCCCAAAAGACAAAACATTGCAGTACTTATTAATATCTCAGCCTTTTATATCTGTGGGCATTTATATAGTAGCCCCTGTCCGTGCGTAACGTTGGCTCACACGAGCACGGGAGGACGTGGTCAATCTTATAGAGGACGCCATTGGAGGCTAAAATGTCGTCGCTGACCACCTTGGCGTGCTTGTTGACGTAGAGCTGTTGTGGTGGTCCTCCAAAGGCAAAGTCTGTGGCATCTAGCTGCATAGATATCATGGTGAAAATTCCAGGGTCGGGGATTGCACATTTGAGAACCACCTTTGGAAGCACGTGGCGTTGAACAAACTGAATAATTTGAGAGAAAAGATAAACAGTTTGAATTAAAACTAAAAACTTTGAGAAAAAATAAAAGGAACATACGAAAATTAAAAAACCTCTTCGTGATTAAACAAAATACTTCAAGAATAAAAAGGAATTATTGAAGAAATACTTGTGAGTTTAAATAACACTTTGAGATACAAAAACAAGGCTTTTTTGGATATTATAAAAAGCATTTTAATTTTTGAGATGCAACTAACACCTTTAACCAAAAACTAATCAGTTTGAAAAAAAAATAATTTGAAATTTTTTTTAATATAAATAGTTTTAGAACAAACAAAAACACTTGTAATAAGAAAAAACGAACAGTCTATACTAAATATTTAAGAAGAAACTAAACGACCTGATAAAAACACACACAATAAATTATGATTAAACTAAATTTCTTGGGGACACACTATACAGTTTTGGAAATATAAAACGTTTTAGATTTTTAAAATTTTAAAAAAACAATTAAAAAACTAAATTTTTTAGAAAAACCAAAAGTCATTCTGATTATTTTAACAAAACTTTGAGAAATAGCAAACAATGTGGAGAAATAACTAAAAACATTTTATGTCAAATTAAACTTTCAAGGACAAAACCAACTCATCAATTTGAGAACCAAAAAAATGTGAGATATCCATATACATTTTGTGAACAATCTGAAAAATAACTTATATCCATCTTTTTTTTTTAAATGCTAGATAATTGTGATTTTCAGATGTTAATAAATTACGTGATTTAAAAAAAAAAAAAGTTCTGTGTGCAAAACATCACTCAGCTCATCAAAAAACTTAAAATGGAGCAAACGATACATTTATATATAACGTACACATTCTTTTTAAAATACTTCACTTAGTGAATCGTTTACCTTTTTTAAGCGAATGGGATTTTCCTTGATTTTCTGTAGCTGTCTCTCGTCTAATTTAGAGAATGCTCTGTTGTTTGGGGCTGTTAGCGTATAGCTACCATCAGGCAGTAACATCTCGGCAATACCCGATGTGTGTAGCATGTTCAGGAACACGCTGTGGAGAACGGAGAAGTTGGCATGCAGGCAATTTACGAAAATCACCAATAATACTCAGTTCACACTATCGAGAACTCCATGAGATGTTCCATCGCCTGCACTGACAAACAAAAATAGTGCGTTCGCACGAGAGGCTCCATAGTGTGAACTAACAGTTGCTATTAATGGAATGATGATGTTATTGTTAATTTATATCACGTTAGACGCTGGAACTTAATGGCACGATTATAGCCTATTGTGTTTAGTCTTTCAGTTCTAATGACCAGGATATTAGTACGTATCATTAGGTTTGATTTGGTCTTACTACACCAGCTTCATAGAAATGACCTACCGTGTGAACAAAGCCTTACCTTAACCAGTGGAATGAAACGTGACCCACACCAGGGGAATGCATCCTGACCTATACACCTGTGGAATGCACCCTTACCAATACACCATTTGAATTAAACCTGACCTACATCAGTGGAATTCATCCTGACCTATACATCAAGGGAATGCACCCTGACCTACACACCAAAAAATAGGAATGCCCCCTGACCTATGCACCAAAGGAATGCACCCTGACCTACACACCAAAAAAATAGGAATGTTCCATGACCTATACACAAAAGGAGTGCCCCCTGACCTACACACCAAAGGAATGCCCCCTGACCTATACACCAGGGGAATGCCCCCTGACCTATACACCAGGGGAATGCACCCTGACCTATACACCAGGGGGGAAAAGAACCTGAACTACGCCATGTTAAGACACCCTAGGCCTACACCATGACTTTAACCTCATGTCCGGGTCCTCCTCAAGAAGCTGTAGCAGATTTTTTTCCGGTGGAACAAGCACGTGATTGACCTTGTGGATAACTGCATCCTTGCACTCCCTGGTCTCCGCGTCAACGTTTGCTTTGTCCACGGTCATCCCCTGGTAGATGTAAGGTAGAATATGGACAGAATGGCAGTTTGACACATTACTAAACATGGCACAAGAGAAAATTACGAATCTTTAAGAGGAAATCATTAAATGAAATACACAATACCTTGTATCACTAAGATAATGTAACAATTTTGTCAGACGTTTCAATATATTTTTAAAAATTGTACAACACATATAAACTAACGGGTATATAAACTAATGGATATATAAACTAACGGGTTATAAACTAAGGGGTATATAAACTAACGGGTATATAAACTAACGGATACGTAGAATACCTGTGCAAATGTAAACCATTTAAATGCAAGAAAGATTTTCCCGAGTAGACATCTGTATAATATTGATGTTTTGCTGACGTATCATGCTTCTATCAGGTATCAACGTAATTTAGCACACGTAATAGCTGTTTAAATCTTTAGGGCTAAATAAATGATGTAAACCAAAAATTTTGTTTCAGTTGAAGGGGAAAAGTCAACTATTATTCAATTGTAACCACAGCATTTGATAAATTTAGCAAAGTTAAAATATCCATGTGTGAAAAAGTGCAAAAAATTAGAGCTGTGGAAATTAACGATTAATTTTTCGATTAAGCGTTAAAAATGTTAACGATTAAATTATTTTTGCAATTAATTAATCGGTCCATCACTTAAAAATTATTGGAATCTCTAGAGTAAACTAAAATAGCGGTCGATGAGTAATAAATTTCCAGACGATTACACGAACATATTGGTTTTATTGCACGAACATATTGGTTTTAAACTATTGAAAGACGGAATGTTCAAAATGTTGATAAAGTTTGCCTACCATAGTTCTAAGACTTCGCCTTCTTATATAACCAATGAAAAGCGTATTAAGCTGAAGGTATTAATGACAGAGACAGAAAATGACGACAGCTCTTCTGATGAATTACTGCGAAACAAAATAGAGATGAAAATTCCTGAAACCATTAAGCCTCTACAATGGTGAAAAATTAAATGAACACCGATATCAGATGTCAGTCCATGCCACGATCGTTTTGTGCATACCAGTTACCTCGGCTCCATGTGAATGATTGTTTAGCTCGGCTGGTTATATCGTCAATTAGACCAGCCCATCACTTGAACCAATGTCAACACACTATAGACTTGTCTTTTTGCATAGTTGGTTAAAAGATGATATATAAAAGAGACATTCAAGTTTTATTTAGATTTTAAACGAAAATATTTAATAAGTGTTACTTATGACATGTTAAATTTTAATTTTTGGCTATAATCGAAATTAACTATTACGTAATCTTTAATTTTTCAAAAGTTAACGATTAATTTTTAATTAATCATTAACAGCCATATAACAAATACAATTGTTTTAATAATATTCTTGGTAAGCAAAAGCTTTCAGGAAACTACCTCTATTAGTTATACCTTTTTACAATTATTTGCACTAGAGTTTCGAGTTTATTGTAAATTTTAAAAAAGAATTCCAAATCACGATCAAAGAAAATTAAACTAAATGAGTGTCCTATATGACAACGTTGTCTGTGCTAATGATTTTGAGGTTTAAATTGCTACATCAATTTGTTAGATATGAGCTAAATGAGGTGGGGATTGTTTGAGATGTGGGATTGTGCGAGATGTGGGCTGTGAGATTGTTTGTCTGGGAAGATGCCGGGTAAAGAAAGATTTGGGTAGAAAATCAGAAAGACGGTTTGACAGCGAGTTTTAAGGCGAGCACTAACAGTGAACACACCTTTCTTGTTATTTGATGTTAACAATCAGAGAGACGGTTTGAGATTGAGGGAGGAGACGAGCACTAACAGTGAACACACCTTTCTTGTTATTTTATGTTAACAATCAGAGAGACGGTTTGAGATTGAGGGAAGAGACGAGCACTAACAGTGAACACACCTTTCTTGTTATTTTATGTTAACAATCAGAGAGACGGTTTGAGATTGGGTGAGGAGACGAGCACTAGCAGTGAACACACCTTTCTTGTTATTTGATGTTAACAATCAGAGAGACGGTTTGAGATTGAGGGAGGAGACGAGCACTAACAGTGAACACACCTTTCTTGTTATTTTGATTTTAATCTTGAGAGACAGACCCGCCCTTGTGGTCAGTGCGGAGTCCCCGATGACGTTATCGTCCGTTATTCGGCCGGTCACTGTGTGATACTTGATCAGTTTCTGGAGCTCCGATGGTCTGTTCTTCATGGCGGCCAGATATCCTGGGGGCAGGGCTGGGCAAGGCACAAAGTGACACCTTTAAGATGTAAGCTTATTGTGACAAAATTAAACTTCAAGTTTTTGTGAAAAGTTTATTTTCTTACTAATTTTGACAGCACTTAAGACACAAAACTAAGAAAATAAAAAAGGAAATCAGTGTTAATGATATTTTTAAGAAAAGAATCTAAAGACCGACATACAGTTCTCTCTGTGCTGAATACAGTCACAGGTATTTAGCTTTAAAAACCTGGTTTGTGGGCTCAATATGACCTACCTTCATATACCTGGTTTTTGGGCTCAATATGACCTACCTTCATATACCTGGTTTGTGGTCTCAATATGACCTACCTTCATATACCTGGTTCGTGGTCTCAATATGACCTACCTTCATATACCTGGTTTGTGGTCTCAATATGACCTACTTTCATATACCTGGTTTGTGGGCTCAATATGACCTACCTTCATATGCCTGGTTTGTGGTCTCAATATGACCTACTTTCATATACCTGGTTTGTGGGCTCAATATGACCTACCTTCATATACCTGGTTTGTGGTCTCAATATGACCTACCTTCATACCCGCTAGTTGATGGCCTGAGTATAATTTACCTTTAAATGCCTGGTTAGTCGGAGAGAATATTGTGAAGTTCGTGTCACCAAGTGTGTCGTTGAGTCCAGCCATTGAGGCTAATTCGAGGAACGTCCCCATGGACATCTCGTTGAGAATGTCAGTCGGTGATTTCACTGTGTAAAAAACAACAACTCTGTAATGACAGGCAACAACTTAGGTAGTGACAGGCAACATATTAGGTAATGATAGACAACAACTTAGGTAGTGACAGGCAACAGCTTAGGTAATGATAGGCAACAACTTAGTTAATGACAGGCAACAACTCTGTAATGACAGGCAACAACTCTATAATGACAGGCAACAACTCTGTAATGACAGACAGGCAACAACTCTGTAATGACAGGCAACAACTCTGTAATGACAGACAGGCAACAACTCTGTAATGACAGGCAGCTATTAGCAGTTAATTAGCAGTTCACAAACAAGACGAACAAAGCAGTAAATGAATCTAATCAGTTAACGTCAACCATAAAAAAACCTCATTTGTTATTGTTTTTTTCTTTGGAGTTTAAACAGCGCTAACTTTACTAATTACTTGTATGCTGCTTTTTCAATTAGACAGCAACAATTTAAAATCAACAACGGCAAAAAATTATTAGCAAAATACATAACGCTGTTTTTGTAGAGCGATTTTTTATCATATATATTTAAAATAAAAAACTTATGTTACTGAGAATATTCAACGCTTATCAGTAGAGATGTTATTTCGTCTCTCTCTCTCTCTCTCTCTCTCTCTC
>MUZC01000905.1:979332-997726 GCA_002072015.1 Radix auricularia
CACACACACACACACACACACACACACACAAATCTACATTCGTTTATCGCGGTTATTTCTTTCAAGACATTCCTGCATTAAGCCATTTTCTGCGAACATTTTTTTAGTAATCGAATATTTTCGTATTCAGGAAAAAATAACCCGATAACGACCTTTAATTTATGCCTTTATATCATTTTTCAACATAACCAGAGCCTCGCGACGGATAGAAAATAAATGATTTTACCAGAAATATGAAAAGTTTCCTAGTAATAATTCAATTTAAAACGCTTGGTATTAAAAGTATTTTAAGACGCATATCACTCGCGTTTTGCTAATAGAAACAAAAAGGCCATCAAGTACGCAATCTCAACACTATCTGCTAAACAGTTTTTGTTTTCCAAACTGATAATGGCGCCAAACTGGTTCGACTGTGGCTCCTTGAGTTCTGCGACGATGGTAAGCACATCACCAAGGCAACAAACACAAAATGAACAGCCACAAAACATTTCGGAGGGGGGGGGGTGTAAGAAAAAATAAAAAATAATTGCAGTAATAAGATAATAAGAAACAGTAAAGCCACCCCGACCCCACTTTCCCCCCTGCTATACAGCTATTTTAAATCATGTCGGTTTAATATTTTTATAAATAATATTTAAAAAAGGGGATTTTAAGAAATTTCACCAGATAAGCCGCTAAACAAAGAACGATAATTGTGGTTACAAGAAACCTGGTCCTGTTGCCAGCGGGACAGGTGCAGCCACAACAATTTCTGCTCTCACCCTCACCGCCCTCGTCTCAACGACAACAGCTGGTGTTATCCCACAGCGATAATCTCCAGACAACGGCCCTACCACCCACGACCCTGTCCAATATCAGCTGTATACGGCCATACCACCCACGACCCTGTCCAATATCAGCTGTATACGGCCATACCACCCCCGACCCTGTCCAATATCAGCTGTATACGGCCATACCACCCACGACCCTGTCCAATATCAGCTGTATATCGTGCATTATAGGGTGCTTTAAATGTGGACAATGCCAAGTATCCGACCATAAAATTCACTTTTTTTAAAAAAAAATATTTTTTTAAAGTCTGTCCTTAAAAAGCGGCCAACAAATTTGGTCTTCGTAAAAAATCAGAAATGTCAGCAATTCTTTAGTTTGCTGAATAATTTAGAAATTCTTTAGCTTACAACACAATTTGAACACTCTTTAGCTTACCCTCAGATATTTTTTAGCTTGCTAAAAAAATTTCAGACATTGCTCAAAAGTTTATACTTTGCTTAGCTTTTGCTTAACAATTCAGACATTCTTAAGCGCGCTCAAAACTTTAGACATTCTTTAGCTTGCTGAAAGATTCAGAAATTCTATAGCGTACAATATAGAATTAACATTCATTGGTCTACTACACTATTCTGACATTCCGCGGTTTACTACAGCAAAAAGGCCTATAGGAAAGTGTCACATGATAATAATTAATATATTATTAATAGAAAGAGATCACGTGACGAATGAATGATAGAGGGCGCCAGTGGTAGTTAAAAAATTGAGAAAGAAGTGTGCATGGAGTCAGCATGGCTCTCCACTGATGTTATTCATGTACAAAGTGTAAATACCATAAGTGTTGAATTAAAGTTTTATAGTTGACAAAGGACTTATATGTGTTCATAGAAGTTGGAGTCTGTCAGTGATGTACGCCTACAAGCGTGAGTTCTCATGAGAAGATTAATTTTCGCTCTGGAATAATATACAAGTAATCAGTCACACTCAATATCATACATTAAGAGTCTAAGATACAAAACGTCACACTTGGTGCAAGACGTTACATCTAGTGGAAGACGTGACATTTAGTGTCAGAAAAGGTGTTACAGAAAGCATGGAGGTTCTAAAGAGCATAGAAAATAAGTATCAATATAACTATTCAATACTTTTTTTTAAAAATTAATCCTTTATACTTTATACATGTATGTTATTGATTTTTTTCTCTAGTTATAACGTGCTCCTGATACGGTTCTTAACATCATGACTTCTTGTCCAAAAAATGGTTACATCAATTGTCATTCTCAAAATGTGATTACATGTAGTTGTTCATAAATCAAAACAATATGTTATTACAGAAACGCAAATATATGCAATTTTCGTACAATTATTGTATTTTAAATTACAGTGTGCTTGTGTGACAGTCGAAAAAAAAAGCCCTATCTAATGGCGTTATTTATTACGGTGGTAACACTGCCAAGAACCTAGATCGGACGTTCTGTGGGAAATGGAGAAAATGATAAAGCAAACACCGACTGCACTTTACTCCATTGTCTTCGTTCCTCTATGATAGACAACACACCTATCTGTTGAACGTGGCTGTCTTCCAAAGGGACAGACAAGGGGGAAAAACTTCACCTCAGTGAGGTGTGAAGGGAGACAACTGATAAATGTCAACATATGGGATTTCATCACGTCTTTGAGATGGGAATTCATGGTAAAACGAAAGCATGTTTTATTTTGGAACGGNGGGGTGGGGGTGGTTTGAGCGTGAAGGGGTATGGCATCCCTAAGGAAAAGTTAAATTTAAAAAAAAAAAACAATATATTTCCAATTGTAAGAATAGCCCCATTTGATTTACCCATGGTTATATTTTCGTTTGACTCTAAACAGCTCCTCAGTATGTTCATCTCTACCATAACCTGCCTCTAGCCTCTAGTCTAGGTGCATGAGGAAATTACATACCGTAACTAGAGTGCAGGTTGCGGAGCAATTATTTATATTTACCAATATTCAACTCACAGTTTTACGACAGGTCTCATCTTGGGTCAGGGTGGTGGTGGGGGGGGGGGCAAAGACTTGCTAAGAAGGAGTGAGGATTGGTGTATGGCATCCTCCTATCAGTATGTAACTGCATATCTCTTTTTAAAGTGGGGTGGGGGTCTTTTTTTAAATTTATTAACATCTTCTCCAATACCACCTCTCTCTAGGTCTCCAAATACCACCACGCTCCACATCTCCAAATACCACCACGCTCCACATCTCCAAATACCACCTATCTCCACGTCTCCAAATACCACCTCTCTCCACATCTCCAAATACCACCTATCTCCAAATACCACCTCTCTCAACATCTCCAAATACCACCTATCTCCACATATCCAAATACCACCTATCTCTAGGTCTCCTCCAAAAGCCAAATTTCTTCTTGTCTCCTCCCTCCCTTTAACCCCTAAACCTTCCATGAACTAGTCCCAAGTAACTTCAACAGAGTGAAGATCGTTTAATGATCCTGTAAAGTCTTGAAACCGTTCAAACCTCACCACCTCCTCCCCACGACTTCTTTGCACTGACCGTGAGAAAGTTTTGTCTATAAGGCCAGACAACCCGAACCTAGTGGAAAAAGACACCTATCTGTCACTCTATCTCTTGAACACATACGGGGCTTTCACCGAGGCGGAGGTTTTGTTTACCAACGACCCGTTTTTAGACGCACCTGGAAGTTGCGGGTACGTTGGTAACCTTTGTTGCGTAACGTTTCAGGCTTTGTTGCGTGCACGGAACCACACCCCACCCTTCCCCTGTGACCTGATCTCATGTAGGCCAGACGGGTTGACCTTGGTGCCAGCATCCGCAAGGTGTCGGTTGTCGAACCTATTACGTTACATTGAACCCTTTGAGCGGTCCAGTCTGCTGGCGGTATGATGAAACTGTCGATGGATGGGGGGAAGGGGGGAGGGGGAGTCGTTTATAAAGATGTTTGCGATGTCGTTTAAGGACGCCTTGAAAAAGATTTTTTCAAAATGATGCTCAAAATTATGATGCATTTTGTTTATTGTTTTTTGTTATGGTCTAAGATGTTATAAATGCTTTTGCTGTCCTGTATGTAATTTCCATAAGATTGGTATTATAGATGAATGTGGTCTTGAGGTGCACTAGACGCAGTGGACGAAAAACTAGCGCATGGCCGCATGGGATTTAGACTTGTATTGATGACATATGAAGAAATTGTATTGCGTGTTGTGTTTCTAGAAAGAATCAAGCTTCTGAATAACTCAACAGTTTATTATCAAGGGTTCTAACCTACAAAATTATCTTTGTAAAGATAAGCATATATTCATATATAAAAACAATAAATATCTATTGTAAAATTAATAATAAAAAAAATCTTTAAAAAAGGAATGTCTTTGTATAACAGATTTTGGAATCTAATTTGCCAAACATTTATGTCACTATTAGATCTACACTTCTACAACAACCTCATTACCGCTGGCTCAAACACAAACGTTTTCAATAAACAAGAAACATCCGTGATCTTAGTTAAAACAAATAAAATCGAAGAGGAAATTATGTATTATCATGTATTATGCAATAATTTCATCCTAATCCATAGTAACAAACAAAAAAACAAAAAAAAAACGAAATAAACTAATGTTATTAAAAATGTGGACTGTTGGTCTTGTGTGTGATGTACCTTTAATTTTGTAGGCAGCCCAAAATATGTATTTGTATTCACAACCAATTTGTGTTTTGAAAATATATCTTAACTAGGTTATCACCCGTCAAACATGACGGAAGTTTTCAAAATAAATATATTTCAGCTGCAGTCTATTTATTGTGAACAAATGTTCATCAGAACAAACAAAAATTAATGCAATATAAAACGTTCAATTATTTTATTATTTTTTGTTTTATTAATTTATTTCCATAGGAACAATTTTGTTCGGATTTCGAAAAGAATAAGTTATGGTGCGCTGCTTTCTAAAATGAATAGCGTCACGGGCGGGACGGACGGGACATACATATTGCAAATTATGTATATTGATTAATCTAGTAAATCAGTGGTTTCCAACCTTTTTTTGGTTGGCGACCCCTTTTTATAAAAGCCACGTGACCCATGACCCCCATGAGATGTAAATAAGTAATTTGCAAAAAGGTTTTTTACAAAAAGGAGCAAATTTTCATTACAGATTATAGTGAATATTTTTACTTGACAATTGGTGACCCCCAAAAAACCCGTCGCGACCCCCTCGTGACCCACAGGCTAAGAGCCACTGAAATCTTGTTTATGGGAATAAAATATGATGCATTAGTTTCATTAACATAAATCATTATTATATTCACTCTGTGTTCAGACTTTTATTTACCTACCACAAGCATGGAGAAAGGCGGTATCGATAGCTTTACCAATTTCTCACTCACCATAATCCGGCAGTAGCACAGTATCGATCCCGTGAATGACTCCGTTGGATGCGACCAGGTCAGGGTAGAGCACTCGGGCATCGTTGACCAGCAGACCGTCCCTTTTACATCTAAACAACAGCCTAGCGTTGTCCAAAGTCTTCAGGCCGACTGACACCACAATGGCGTCTGCGCAGTATACGCCTCTGATGACGTGTCGCTGCAGCACCTCTGGGCAACACATAGGCTAACATGAACCGTTCATATGTGTTGCAGGTGATGGTCAAATGTGTTTCGGGTGATGTTCAAATGTGTTACAGGTGATGGTCAAATGTGTTACAGGTGATGTTCACATGTGTTACAGGTGATGGTCAAATGTGTTACAGGTGATGTTCACATGTGTTTCAGGTGTTGGTAAAATGTGTTACAGGTGATGGTCAAATGTGTTACAGGTGATGTTCACATGTGTTACAGGTGATGGTCAAATGTGTTATAGGTGATGTTCAAATGTGTTACAGGTGATGTTCAAATGTGTTACAGGTGATGTTCAAATGTGTTACAGGTGATGTTCAAATGTGTTACAGGTGATGCTCAAAATTTTAAAGACGTTAAGGTAAAATATAATTATTTTATTAGTGACGCCCTAATTGATCTATAAGACGTCCACTTTCAACCCATCAATAACTCACGTGTTGGGACACCTTTGCACGAACTCCCAAAATAAACTACTGAATGCATAAATTCTATATGTCAGAGATTATATTAGAAGATTTTTTTTGACACTTCTTATATCGAAGAAGATTTTTTTTGACGCTTCTTATATCGAAGAAGATTCTTGCGTCCTACGTTCTTTTAGGGAACCCACAGATCGTGCTTTCCGTGATGACAAGTGACGTGATGTTCACAGGCCGCGGCTACGAGGGAATTGTGTGGGGCACAATGCCCGGCAGCCTTCGGTTTCCTTAAAAATTGTCTGGTATCCACCCATTCGGCGCTGGGTGAACTCAGGGACACTCTTAGCCAGGGAACGAATCCTTGTCGTCAGGGAGATTCGAATCCGAGACTTTCAAATACGGGAATAGACTTCATAGAAAAAGTTTTGATCTGTCCATTGTTGGCTTCAGATCAGCTTTAATTATTTGCCTTTCACCAAAAGTTTACTACTTTATAAATCTTCAACAAAACGTGAATTATACTTAACAGTAAACATATCATTTCTCCTCTTGGATTCATTTTAGGGTTGGTACTGATTAAAAAAAATTGTTTCGATTAATCGGGAATTTTCTATTGATTATTCGATTAATTTTGATTAATTGTATTTTTATGACGCTATAGATCCCGTTAAGTTGCGATTCATTATTTCACGAAATCGGTTAAGTCGCGGTAATTCCAAGGGTCCCCAATTTTGTGACGTAACACAGCAAATTCGTTCTGCCGTGCAAGAAATAAGGAATAAAAAACGTTTTATTATGTTTACGTGTGCACGTATAAATAAATTATAATAATATGAGGGAAGAGTATGTAAGTAGCAAAAACATAAATTTTTACTTTAAAAAATGCATATTTTCTGAAATTTCAATAGAATTTTAATTGATCAATTTAATTTTAATCGATTTAAAATGTTAACAATGAATCGATTAATTAATCGTAAATATCCGCAGCCCTAATTTATTGTAATATCTTATGTCTCTACACCGGGATGAGCTTACTTTCAGCGGTGTCGGCGTCCGAGAGTATCCTGGCCATGAGATCTCTGGGCAGCTTGGAGAACGCCTTGTCCGTAGGGGCCAGGACGGTGAAGCTGTTTTTCTTGGCCTTGAGCTTGTTGGCCATGTCCGAGACGAGCATGGCCAGGTTGAACTGCGAGAACCGGTCGTCTGCTGCCACTCTCTCAGCCAGGGAACCGTAGACGTCAAGAGGGCTGATCACCTACAGAGGGAGGGGCACGACACAGACACTCGTATTAACTCAACTCAGGGATGATTTGAGTTGGGGAAAAGGGTGAGGTGAAAATTTTAATAAGAAGATTTTAAGATGGGATATTTAGGGGTGTATATTTTTGAATCCCACCCCCTTTTTGTGAATAAATCATGCATTTTTACAAATAGTTTATTTTGTATTCATTATTACTACTATTATTATATTTATTATTATTTTAAGTGTGGGGGGTAGAAATCTAAAAAAAATTATTTTAAAATCTTAAAATGTTTGATTTTTATTTTTCTTCCGAAATAAAAATGTATATCTTTGGGGAAAATTTTCTTTCTATTGTTGAATTAGTTCATGAATTATTGGAAAGGTACTTTACCTTGTCAATGACATGTACTATGCCGTTAGTGGCTAGTTCATCAGGTCGGATTATCCTAGCACAGTTGACAGTTGCCACCTGAGTTTAAAACAGACAGGTAAATTTTACAGGTAAAATTGTGCAGTGGTGTAATCAAGCAGTTCATAGAGCGCTTATCGTGTGGCAAACATTAAGCAGTTGCTTTAGTTTTAAGAGTTCCCTGGGATTTCCCCCCCCCCTCAACAACTTGACATCAGGAATACCAAACATACACAATCTTTAGTTCATCAAGTATAGAAATGTTTAATCAAGAAGTTTATAAATCAAAACAATGTACGCTTTTTAAAAAATATTTATTTCTTTAAATCTTGATCCTTAATTCCATCATTTCGTAAGAAATTTTCAATTGCTGTTTTAAATTTGTTTTTATATATTACTTTGTGTATTCATGATCTCTTCAAACGAGAAAACATGTGTGCTTTTTTATGTGGAATTGGTTAAATCTATGCGCTTAGTCACGATATTTTCTTGAAGATTTTTAGCAGACCATCATTGTACGGTATAGTTCATTAATTAAAAAAAACTTTTGCCCAGTGGCGCTGCTGGGACTTGTGGACTTTTAGGGGCCCGGGGGTCGGCCTCTTTTAAGGGCCCTGCACACATGGCGGTGGCGTAATATTTAATGTAAAAAATGTTCGGACACTCCTTTGGGGGCCCCCTCTTCAGGGACCCAGGGGACTGTTGAATTTGGAACCCCCTCCCCTAGCTACACCACTGCTTTTGCACTTACTCAAATTAAACAATTAATCAATATACTTTTAAATAACGAATGCGTCGGCAAGTAGAATAATTCTGGAAACAAACACACAAATATATTTTAAAAATTACACTGTGGTGTGGATGTCCAAACAGACGTCCTTATAAGAAAGTCAAAAAACTGTTCTTAGACTCACCCCATAGGCGTACTTGTTGACCCTGACCCTATCACTGCCATGGAGAGTGACCAGTTCTTGGTCCCGGTCACGAAATGTGGAGATATTTAAACGCCCGGGGGCTATGTGGTAACTGAGGAGGGGGAAGTCGGTGTTGGATGAACTCAGCTGTGACCTGAAGACATGACATAGGACGGTCACCAAGTGGTCTTTAATGTTTTGGTTTTCATGCAGCTAGCAAGTGAACTAAATGAATATAACATGTAAGCGACACGAGTGAGCCTCAAAAGAACGTAACAAAACAACGAACAAGGTATGAGTGAGCCTCAAAGATCGTAACAAAACAACGAACAAGGTATGAGTGAGCCTCAAAGATCGTAGCCTCAAAGATCGTAACAAAACAACGAACAAGGTATGAGTGAGCCTCAAAGATCGTACAAAACAACGAACAAGGTATGAGTGAGCCTCAAAGATCGTAACAAAACAACGAACGTTTCGGCAAAGAGTCTTCCTCAACGAACAAATAGTACACAAATGAAAAGAATATAAAGAAATAAAAGTACTGATTTCTTTCACTTGTCCGACTTGAGTGCATAGCGCGCGCACACACACACAAAGTAATAGTGTCCAGACTTCAGATAACAGTGCACACCTACCAGGTAAAGTGTTCAGTGCACACCTACCAGGTAAAGTGTTCAATGCACACCTACCAGGTAAAGTGTTCAATGCACACCTACTAGGTAATGTGTTCAGTGTACACCTACCAGGTAAAGTGTTCAATGCACACCTACCAGGTTAAGTGTTCAGTGCACACCTATCAGGTAAAGTGATCAGTGCACACCTACCAGGTAAAGTGTTCAGTGCACACCTACCAGGTAAAGTGTTTAGTGCACACCTACCAGGTAAAGTGTTCAGTGCACACCTACCAGGTAAAGTGTTCAGTGCACACCTACCAGGTAAAGTGTTCAGTGCACACAAACCAGGTAAAGTGTTCAATGCACATTTACCAGGTAAAGTGGTCAATGCACACCTACCAGGTAAAGTGTTCAATGCACACCTTGCAGGTACAGTTACAAGAATGTGTACTCACTCTGTTCGTGGTGAGGCTCCAGAGATAGCCTCATCTGTTGGAATGAAGGCAGTGTACGGCCCATAACTGGACAGATCTTTGGAAAGGTCAGACTTCTCGGCCAGTTGAACGAACTTTGTCAGTTTTAAATCTTTGGCTGTTTCCATGATGGTGCCTAGTGGTTTCTCTGGGGAATCAGTGGCATCATTGTGCATGCAGCTTTAATGAAATATGTCATAGGAAAGTAATGGGGATTTCCCATGTGAAATTCTCTTGGGGATCAACTGTCAACAGCGAATTGTTCACTGTAGCTTTGTTCAGAGATAACTTAACGATGAGCTTGAGGGTATTGAAATTTCAAAAAGTTTTTTTCAAACTAACAGTTGGAGTGTTCTAGATTCTAGAGCAGGTGTCGAATTTTTTTCTGTGTGCCAAATTAATTAAGGTTTCAAATTGAAATAATGGTACAACACAGTAGGGACTCAGGTATACAAAGGTACAACACAGTAGAGACTTAGATAAACATAGGTACAACACAGTAGAGAGTCAGGTATACAAAGGTGCAATACAAAGGTGCAATACAGTAGGGACTCAGATATACACATGTGCAATACAGTAGGGACTCAGATATACACATGTGCAATACAGTAGGGACTCAGGTATACAAAGGTGCAATACAGTAGGGACTCAGGTATACAAAGGTGCAATACACAGGTGCAATACAATAGGGACTCAGGTATACAAAGGTGCAATACAGTAGGGACTCAGGTATACAAAGGTGCAACACCGTAGGGACTCAGATATACACAGGTGCAACGCAGTAAGAATTCAGGCATACACAGGTGCAACACAGTAGGGACTCGTGTATACACATGTGCAACAAAGTAGGGACTCAGATATACACAGGTGCAACACATTAAAGAGATATACACACAGGTGGAATACAGTATGCACCCAGTACCGTGGCCAGTAATGCCCAGTAATCTCCATTACTTTCTCTTCAAAATTTTCAAAGTTCTCTGCTTTACTTACCAACTGGACATCCGGGTTCTCTCCCCTTTCTAGTGAAACCCGGACAACACTCCCAGCGCTCGTATCTGTACATGGAAATAGTTGATCATTAGAAATAACAATATGTAAACAGCAATGTCCCCTCTAAGGCTCGTTGTTTTTTTTGTTTTTTTTTTGTTTTTTTTTTTGTTTTTTTTGTTTTTTTTTGTGCAGAGTAGCAAATCCGTGTGCAAAGTCGCAAAGAATAAACTTTTTGTGCAAAGTTTTACACCTCTCAATCACAGTTATTATATGATCTGTATAAATATTTTCCGCGCGATATTTCTAAACCATTGCGCAATGTCGCTAAGATATCTACGCGGCCGCGCAGCTTAAAGGGAACATTTGTAAACAGTGATTTTAATACAGGTATATTGTAGCAAGGAATGGCACTAAGGTGTTCAAAGGGCAACAATTCCTCTTAAGAAAATTAACACAACGACGAGAATAGAGGGGAGGCAACAAAGACTTACGTTGGGCGCTCACAGATGAGTTTCAAATGTTTGGCGACACAGTGCGTGAAGTACTTGTCACTGGAGCCGACAACATGCTGAATCTTGCACATGTTGGGTCTGTGAGTGATACGATCAACAATTTGTTAGCATATAATAGGGGTGTACCGGATTTAATTTTTTAAAATTCACCCGGAGCCTGATTTGGTCGGATCTATAAATTGAAATCTTGCCAGAACCGGAGACAAATTTATAATAAACAACCCGTAAAAACAAAGCTTTTGACTATAAATCCTTTATATATGAGACAGAACTAAAAGTATTGATTACATTCAAAACTAACTTTACAGACTGAAAGTGACTTAACTCCCAAATGCTCTCAATTGGGAACGGCGGAGGTGGGGGGTGTGGTCAGCGATCGTCTTGAGTGAACTCAGCAAACTCGTGGATGTAAACAACAACAGACGGGTATTATACATTTATGTAGAAATAAACTAAAATTGCATTAATTTAATTCCGGTATATTCGATCGATCTGAAATTTTGATACAATACTTTGTTAGGTGACACGAGTCTATGTGCAAAATTTCAGCTCGATAGCAAGACGGAAAGTTGGTCGTTTTTTACTTTTGTTTTTCCGCCCGCCCGGCGGACGGTTGAGGAGCCGGATTTATATATTATGTATATATATATACATAATTATATATAAGTTAAAATAAAATTTTGCAGGAGCCTAAGCCGGGATCAAATTTTTAAAATTGGCCGGACCCGAAATCCGGTACACTCCTAGAACTTAACATGTATCTTGCACATGTTTTGTCTGCGACCGATACTATCAACAGTAGAACATGTTGTGTACGTGCTTAGTACGTAAGAAAGTCCAGATAGAGAATCCCAAATGTTTTAAAGCACATGTCTACTCTCACTCAATGACGTAAGGGCTTTGTACCTGAATTATAAAGGGAATGGATTGGCAGTTTTAAAAATCTGCTGAAAGAAGGTGGAAAATAACAGCAGTATTAGCGAGAATTAGATGGGCAGAAAGGACAATGAAAACGGTGACATTTAAGAATATGTATCAATACATGCAAGAATGTGTAGGATGACGTATACGAATGTGTAGGATTACGTGTAAGAATGTGAAGGATTACGCGTAAGAATGTGAAGGATTAAGTGTAAGAATGTGAATGGTGACGTGTAAGAATGTGAATGGTGACGTTTAAAAATATGTAGGATGATTTTTTTTTTAATGTGAATGAGAGACAAAATAGGAAATAGTTTAATTTAGAAATTAAGAACTGTTATAAGTAATCATGTAGGGTTAAGGTAAGATTAGACAAGAATGTAAGATGTAAGTAATCATGTAAGGTTTAGGTAAGATTAGACAAGAATGTAAGACGTAATTAATCATGTAAGGTTTAGGTAAGATTAGACAAGCATTTAAGATGTAGGTAATCATGTAAGATTTAGGTAAGATTAGACAGCATGTAAGATGTAAGTAATCATGTAAGGTTTAGGTAAGATTAGACAAGAATGTAAGATGTACGTAATCATGTAAGGTTTAGGTAAGATTAGACAAGCATGTAAGATGTACGTAATCATGTAAGGTTTAGGTAAGATTAGACAAGCATGTAAGATGTACGTAATCATGTAAGGTTTATGTAAGATTAGACAAGCATGTAAGATGTACGTAATCATGTAAGGTTTAAGTAAGATTAGACAAGAATGTAAGATGTAGGTAATAATGTGAGGTTTAAGTAAGATTATACAAGAATGTAAGATGTCGGTAATCATGTAAGGTTTAAGTAAGATTAGACAAGAATGTAAGATGTAGGTAATCATGTAAGGTTTAGTTAAGATTAGACAAGCATGTAAGATGTAAGTAATCATGTAAGGTTTAAGTAACATTAGACAAGAATGTAAGATGTAGGTAATCATGTAAGATTTAGGTCAGATTAGGCAAGAATGTAAGATGTAGGTAATCATGTAAGGTTAAGGTAAGATTAGGCATGCATGTAAGATCATATTAAATCCCTTAGTTGCTCTCGTCGAAATGTTGCGTCTCTCAGCTTGACATTTCCAAGGCGCGTGCTTTTATCAAATATCACGTGAATAGATGCACTTTGCTGGCAAGGTGTTCGCTCATTTCTTGGGGGNGTGGGGGGGGGGGTTGTTACAACTGGAAAACTTTGAGCCCCGCATGTTTAAGTGGCTCTCAATTATTTTACTTTTAGTTTCGTCATGTTAACTAACCGCGAGTAAAAGTTAAAAATGGTTTGGGAAAATGTTGTAGAAGTGTTGGTTATTTGAAGAGCAAGGCACTGGCTAAGGAAGAGCTGTTTTGAGTCAAGTTCTTTTTGCTATGTAAATCTTTTTGATTAGCAGACAATCACTGGCAGGGAAGTCTAGCCGCCTAGTCGTGAAAAATGTTTTATGTGTGGAGTTGTCGGTTTTGCTGGTGTTGCAAAATAAATATCCCCCCCCCCCCATTTCTACACAGTATCCTTAAGGCAGATTTATTTTAAATTAAATTCTACGTGGAATATTATTTTTTATTTTGGGGTAGAATTATTTCATGACACCGGTTTTGTCCGTTCAGTGCTTCTTCTGTGAAAACAGAGGCGTGTGCTTGGAAGCGAATGTATGTAGTGGTTATTCCTGCCCAAATGGAGGGGATGAGATATTTTTTAGCCACACCCATGGCATCTCATTGGAAAGCGTTAGATCCACCCTGAACTAAGTTATTTAAAACTAAATGTCGCGTTGACGTAAATGTTATTAGAAATACGGCTCATTATCAAGAAGATTTAGGGACGTAACAGAAGCTCCATTACACTTACAGGTGCCCGGAGAATGTATTCTGTCGTCGTTTTTATGAGAGATCATAAATGAAATGTTTCAGATAATCTAGACTTTGTAGAAATCCCTACAGAATCTAGTAAACCAGCACACAATTAAGCATACATTTTATACTAGAAACAACAAACGCAAGTTCAACCGTTTTATTATTATTATTTTTTTACATTTAAATGATGTAAAGAATAATTTCAAAAGAAAATCCCTTCAAATATTTTAAATGGGGGATTTTAAAAGCGTATTTTTAAAAAGAAAAAAAAAAAAAACAACTCCGTCGCGAAACAAATTTGAAAAAAAAGACAAATAAAGAGAAATAGCAGAGAAAATAAAACGCTGGGCGGGATTTTAATTTGGGTTCTTACCGAAGACAGAAAGATCTTGGAAATAAATTGTTTTCTTCCACAAGACATTCAATTATATAGGCACGAGATTGAAACGGCAGGTGATTAAGTTATAAACTGTACATGTCAAAGTTCAAATGTTGGAAGCACGAAAATACTAAGTCAGCGTTACGACAAAATAATTAAGAACTAAAAATGTTGTATTGGCATATTCAAGAATCTATATGTTTGTTTTTCTTCTAGTTTTCATTGTTCCATAAAAATGACAATGATTCCAACGTTGATGAAGTTAATAGAGGTTAATGCTAAATTTAGAATCCCTTATATTTATAACCACATCCAAAAGATCTTGAAGAGATGAGGCTCAGATTTCTCATCCCTTTATATTCCGCCGTATCTAGCCGTTCAACTTGGTGGAGTGTGTATTGTCTGCTATCTCTTAGATTAACTCTCGGAGTGTGTATTGTCTGCTATCTCTTAGATTAACTCTCGGAGTGTGTATTGTCTGCTATCTCTTAGATTAACTCTCACGCCTAGAGGTCTGCGCACTCGGGTTAGACGAGCAGGTACGGTGTTTGAAGCCCCCCACACCAGATGAAAACAAATAATACTGTCCTAGGGCTGATCTCCCAGTGATAGCAGTGGGACTGAATGCGGTTAGGGCGACTTTGTTTATCTCCTGCATTCACTTGTTATTTGCTGGAATGTGGGTTTTTTTTTTTTTAAACCAATAGATTTAAATTTGCGCAGAGCGATTGTCATCGCAAGGACAAGATATAGAGGACTGGTCACAATACATTTTAGTAACAAGATATAGAGAAATGGCCACAATACATTTTAGTAACAAGATATAGAGAAATGGCCACAAGACATTTTAGTAACAAGATATAGAGAAATGGCCACAAGACATTTTAGTAACAAGATATAGAGAAATGGCCTAAAGACCTTTCAGTAACAAGATATAGAGAAATGGCCACAAGACATTTCAGTAACAACATATAGAGAAATGGCCACAAGACATTTTAGTAACAAGATATAGAGAAATGGCCTAAAGACCTTTCAATAACAAGATATAGAAGACCTTTCAGTAACAAGATTTAGAGGACTGGGCAAAAGACATTTCAGTAACAGGATATAGAGAACTGGACAAAAGACATTTCAGTAACAAGATATAGAGAAATTGCCTAAAGACCTTTCAGTTACAAGAAATAGAACAATAGACCTTTCAGTTACAAGAAATAGAACAATAGACTTTTTAGTTACAAGAAATTGAGCGATTGGACAGAACCTTTTAGTAACAAGAAATAGTGCTTTGAAGATTTCTCAACACAATTTAATCTCTTGACCTGGAGAAAATTTTATCTGTCAGCTCAGCGTTCTAAATCCCTGTTCACATCTTAATTCTCCAAAGCCATTTTTAAAGATACGCCTATGAATGGGTGTGAGCGAAGCATGAAAGCAGAAAAGACGCCTCTTTAACAAGAACTCATTTTTTTATAGTGTTAATGTTTTGGGGTTAAGATAATGTTTCGACGTTGAATAGTTTGAACTAACAAGTGTGCATGAATTAGAGCCATTTCTTTATGTGTTAAAACCTTTTCCAATAACTGCCACACAGGCAACGTGAGATGGACTTTCCAACAGCTGAAGATGGTTTTAGACGTCTCGTGAGACGGGATAACAGAGTTGGAATTTTTATCCGAACAGAATTTCTTAGAGATGGAAATATTTCTTTCAAGATAGGAAATTAGTTGTTTAACATGGAAATGAAGTACGTTTGAGCATAACATAGGATTAATTTCCTTATAATATAAGAAAAAAGTATTTATAAGATGAGATAGTAGTCAGAAGTTAGCAGTCTCAGAACTGAGCCAACGTCAGAAGTTAGCAGCATCAGAACCTAAGCCAAAGTCAGAAGTTAGCAGTCTCAGAACCTGAGCCAACGTCAGAAGTTAGCAGTCTCAGAACCTGAGCCAAAGTCAGAAGTTAGCAGTCTCAGAACCTGAGCCAAAGTCAGAAGTTAGCAGTCTCAGAACCTAAGCCAAGGTCAGACGTTAGCAGTCTCAGAACCTGAGCCAAAGTCAGAAGTTAGCAGCATCAGAACCTAAGCAAACGTCAGAAGTTAGCAGCATCAGAACCTAAGCCAAAGTCAGAAGTCAGCAGCCTCAGAACCTGAGCAAGGTCAGACGTTAGCAGCCTCAGAATCCGAGAAAAGATGAGAAGCCGACAGCATAAGAACCCAAGCCGAGGTCAGAAAGTTAGACATAAAGAGATGCTCGACAGTTTTGTTTTTTTTTTGTTGTTTTTTTTTAATGCCTGGTTTCATGTTTTGATCCCAACCTTTTCTGGATGTAGAATGTCTGTGAAGGAATCAATGATGTCTGGGTTCTTTCATCCCGGCGAAGAATTTCTTGGAACAGGAGAGCAGATCAAACGGCTGGAATTACGGAGAACCAGTGAATCTCAAACTGTACCCACTGATCAATTAAGAAATACAACAAATCAGCTGACAATTTCTTTGTTATTCGTTGACCTTTTTATAACTGTTCAAGAACCACTGGTATATGTTGTTGTTTTTTTAATGCTTTTGAGACTCTTTCACGTTGTGATATTTATATATTTTTTTTAATTTAATGGCATCATGGATTGAGATCTTGGATTTGATTTTAAATAAACAAAAAACCTTTTAAACCTGTAATATTCCTTCTGGAGGAACAATCTCAACATGTATTTTGCAGTAGTGAAGACCGTTTTAAAACCTAGTCAATGTACTTTTTACAACGTCTTCTGGCATGAAATCGCCAGGATTTACATTTTTTTCTAAAGGTTAAATAGATGTTTTAGGCCCAAAAACCTATGTATGACACGACACAGGGGCTGGGCTGTTCAATATCGGCTTTTAAGTTTAACATACGAGAAACAGCATTGTGTTAAACTGCCACACAAAAAATAAATAACCAGGTAAACATTGTTGATTGACAACATCATCTTGGCTGTAAATGGAAAATTAATAATTATAATTCAATTTCAAGACATTTGCATCAATTACTGTCACCTGGTCTATCAATTTCACCTGGTCTATCATTGTCACCAGGACTATCATTGTCACCTGGACTATCATTGTCACCTGAACTATCATTGTCACCATGACTATCATTATCGCTTGGACTATCATTGTCACCTGGACTATCATTGTCACCTGGACTATCATTGTCTCCTGGACTATCATTGTCACCTGGACTATCATTGTCACCTGGACTATTATTGTCACCTGGACTATCATTGTCACCTGAATTATCATTGTCACCTGGACTATCATTATCGCTTGGACTATCATTGTCAGCAGGATTATCATTGTCTCCTGGACTATCATTGTCCCCTGAACTATCATTGTCATCTGGACTATCATTGTCACCTGGACCATCATTGTCACCTGGACTTTCATTGTCACCTGGACTATCATTGTCACCTGGACTAAAATGTCACCTGGACTATCATTGTCATCTGGACTATCATTGTCATCTAGACAATCATTGTCACCTGGACTATAATGTCAAATGGACTATCATTGTCATCTGGACTATCATTGTCATCTAGACTATCATTGTCACCTGGACTATCATTGTCACCTGGACTACCATTGTCACCTGGACTTTCATTGTCACCTGGACTATCATTGTCATCTGGCCTATCAATGTCACCTGGACAATCATTGTACCGGGACTTTCATTGTCATCTGGACAATCATTGTACCTGGACTATCATTGTCACCTGAACTATCATTGTCACCTTGACTATCATTGTCAAATTGAAACAGATGGCCAATACTTGACGTTTGACCAGCGTTAGTCGACACGTCGTATGTTAACTTCAGTGAAGAAGAACTCTCAGCACTAGTTTCCAGATAGAAGACATTCTTTGTAGGCAATGTCGTCATATTAACTAAACGTTTGTATCAGAAGCGTGTCCAATATTGGTGTTTGCGGGTTAAATACAGAATGCTTTGAATTTTGACGTTGTGTTAAGAATGCTTTTTATTGTTCTATGAATAACGATGAAGTTTTGAGACAGAAAATTTACTGATAAGCATACTAAATTAAAATTATGAAAGAAATGTCAAGGATGAATGCTCAAATGTTGTGATTGTAGATGGGATTTATCCTAAAATACTAAAGTTCTGGATAGGATGTAGACGGGCAGGAGCCAGGACTCTACACCCTTGGGTTGTATATCTACTGAATCTCTTTTAAATGACGTCACATG
>MUZC01000905.1:1001979-1041317 GCA_002072015.1 Radix auricularia
CCCCCCCCCCCCCCATTTGATTGAAGCCAGGATCCCCTGGATAAGATTGCAGTATGGCTTAATACACATAGTTATCAGTCTAAAAACAATAGTTTTTGAAATTTTCTAAACCTATAAACATTACAATGCATGTCCACACATATACAATCATAGCCCGTTCTCACATCAAATTGATGAAAGTTTAAGGCTGTCATTTTCTATAGTTGATTTTAACATTGTTTCATTGTATCATCACAAACTTGAAAAAAAGATGTAAGGCCTTCAGCCAAAATAAAATGTAAATGTAAAAAAAAAAAATTTAAAAAGTTAAAAACGCTATGTCCCAAAAATTGGACTGCATCGGAGATCGATGAAAGAAGTTTGAGTTTTTTGGAGGGTTTTTGCAATCCCCCCTTTTTTATTTAAAATAAATTTTAAAAATAAAAAAATTGTCTTTACCTATGACAAAGAGAAGATTGTCTACACCAAAACTAACAGATAGTCTAATAGAAAAGCGTCACTCACACACATTTCAAACAACTCTGTGCGAGTACATATCGATTTTAGAGACCAAAATTATTTTATGACAGTTATTATAATTTTTTTTTTCGGAAGGGCGCTTAGATTTGATCCGCAGAACTAAACAAAGGGCGCTTAGATTTGATTTGTAGAACCAAGTTACCCAATGGCGCTTAGATTTGATTTATAGAACCAATTTACCCAAGGGCGCTTAGATTTGATTTATAGAACCAAGTTACCCAATGGCGCTTAGATTTGATTTGTAGAGCCAAGTTACCCAATGGCGCTTAGATTTGATTTATAGAACCAAGTTACCCAATGGCGCTTAGATTTGATTTATAGAACCAAGTTACCCAATGGCGCTTAGATTTGATTTATAGAACCAACTTACCCAATGGCGCTTTGCTTTGATTTATAGAACCAAGTTACCCAATGGCGCTTAGATTTGATTTATAGAACCAATTTACCCTATGGCGCTTAGATTAGATTAGTAGGACCAAGTTACCCAATGGCGCTTTGCTTTGTTCTGTAGAACAAACTTACCCAGGGGCGCCATTATTGACTGATGAAGCTTGTCGCTTCCGCCGATCACCCATGACGTCACCGCCTAGAAAGAGACACACCAAAAGGGCGTACGAAGCAGACGTCATCAGGCGTGCCAAGGTCACAGAGTCCATTCTGTGGTGGTTGCACTGGGCGTCGCTACTAATACAGGTTTCTCATCTGTGGACAATAAAACAACATCGAGAAACTTCAAGGAAATGAAACAAACTAAGCATTTCGCTTTGTATTTTAGCTCTTTTGCTCGAAATTTACGAAATCACTCAAATTAACTCAGTATAAGACAACTAGATACGACCCGCGGCGTAGCATATGCCACAGACTTGCTCGTGGATGGTGCAAAGAACGGGGGTGGGGGAGAACAGACACAAACAGCAAGGGGAAGAAATGAAAACATTGCGAATGAACCATAAACTGTGATTGGTCAAACTTAGAGAGGGTCATTCGTCATGTTAGCGTCTTGGGCTTTACTGATTTCTGATTAACTATTTATATATATACGTACGACACATTTCATTACTCGTTGAGTGTCGGGTTAACCGAAATAATCGTTTTGTTCCCCTCATTAGCTATCGCCACTGAGCTGTACCGGTTTAGCGCCAGAAGCGCCAATACTGATTAGCAGAAATTGCCGTGAAGAACTTAGCGGACGCCAGCTGTGTGGAAACCTTCCAGTGGGGGTAACACTCTAAGCAAATCCTTGATGATCCCCCGCTTTGCGGCAGTCCTTAATCAAAGAGACTCGTATGCTATGACGGGGAGGCGCCGAAGTTGGAGCGAATCGAAATTGGGAAATCCCCCCCCCAAATCCTTGTGAGGTCACTTTTAGTGGTCACTTTCAACCATGCCCTGGATGGCCAGGCGGTCGTTCTCGAGAGGGGGTGTCTCTCGGCAGTTAGGTTCACTTGGGAGATGGGACAGGGTGGTTGGGAGGAGGTTCTGGGAAGAACCGAGAAGAGCACTAGTTTCATTACTCATTGACTGGTTGACTTTTCAGCGTTCTGTACACAACAATGATCGTACGAATTCAATTTTGATGACACTCTTTTAAACACAGCTCTTATGCAAATTTGCAAACTTTTTCTTCTTCTTTAATTTAGTAAGGGGACACAATCTGATTATTATGGCTCATGTAAAAAAAAAGATGAGGTTTTGTATATACGTCTGTGAAGATGATGCCATGTAAGGGTGCTAACCAGGGTATTAAGGAATCCAGGCTGGGGAATAGTAATCACCCCCTTCTTAACCTTTATTTCTTTTTACACAAAGTGCGACCGCTCATGCTGGACTTTAAAGTTAAATGTGAGACCGCCCATGCTGGACTTTAAAGTGAAATGTGCGACCGCCCATGCTGGACTTTAAAGTGAAATGTGCGACCACCCATGCTGGACTTTAAAGTGAAAATTGCGACCACCCATGCTGGATTTTAAAGTGAAATGTGCGACCGCCCATGCTGGACTTTAAAGTGAAATGTGCGACCACCCATGCTGGACTTTAAAGTGAAAATTGCGACCACCCATGCTGGACTTTAAAGTGAAATATGCGACCACCCATGCTGGATTTTAAAGGGAAATGTGCTACCGCCAACTGGACGAGAAAGCCACATATAATTAAAATACGATAACTTTAATATCTCCTGCCATGTATCTCAATCAGGGGGTCACTCTGACACCATTAGGAAGGGTAACGGTCCCCCCATCACACACACACACACGCACACGTACACGCACACGCGCACGCGCACACGCACACGCACACGCACACTCACACACACACACACACACACACCCGTAACTACAAGCCAGCACAGCGAGTGCGAAGATACAAACACACAACCAGACACAAACACACAAACACAAAAAGCGAAAGTCCTGGAGCCTTAAGGGGGTGAGGGCGGTTCATTACGTGTTTGTTGACAATAAGAAACTGCTCAAGCGGGTTTTCGTGCTACGATTTATTTATTTGATTCGTAAACAATTTTATCTACGGGAGATTTGTTTCATTTCTTTTATCATGTTGTCCTAGTTTTACACGGCAACGTTTTCTCGAGTTTTCATGTTCTTATATCAACAGATTTTATGTTTTTAAAAAATAATAATTTAAAATTTCTTTAAAGTCTTTCATTACATAATTTCAAGTCCTTTGTGTCCATGAGACTCTTTTACTGTTTGAGTATTTGAAGACGCGATTTTTAAAAACAGTAGATCTAATAGCTTTTGTTTTTATTACGTCATAACGTTAGTTTTGCGTTTAGGTTTAGAAATACCATTCCAATGTCTGAAGCTATGGTCTTTAGAATACACGTAGGAATACTGGACGGCTTCGATTTTATTCAAAGGTATTTTTTACTACATTTGTTAACACAATGCTGGGTGATTACTAATTTTTACAAGTTTTGGTTCAAGAAATTCAATGCGTTGATTTACAGCCTGGGCAAATTTCTTATTTCCCTGGGGATGTAGAGAAATGTCCTACTCGTGAGATATTCGTATACATTTTTCTATTGAATGTAAATATTGTCATTAAATTATAGAAACACTACACTTATTACAAAATATAACTAAATTCATAGAATAATTATGAAACTGAGTCAAAATATACAATACAATACGGCCATTTTCAACATAACTATGGACATTTATACTCTACTGCAATGCAAAGATGTCAGATATATTCCCTTAACCAGTGCTTTTTTTTTCTAGCGAAAAATGTTTGGGAACTCATTTCAAATTTGTTTCTTAACTTATGTCAGAAAATACTTTTCATTTCAACGCCTTTTTGCTTGTTTAATTATTACTAATTTCTAGACTTTAAAATGGCATAGAAAAATTATTTACCAAAGTTTGTACTAACATCACCCCCTCTGGAAATAGAAGTAGGCCACGCCAAGTGGCAAACGCTGTTATTTTTATTCTACTAATAATAACTAATATGATATCTATGGTCCATAAATATCATATTTGTAGAATAATAGCGTTGCTACTTGGTTTGTTTATTTGTAAACTGTAATTTACGTCGTTCCCGTGAGTCCCCACTGTATAAGGGACTGGCAGTAAGTAAAATGCCGGCTATTTTTATAAATATACACGAATCTGGCCAAAAAAAAGGTATGGGAACTCAGTTCCCATGAGTTCCCACTGAAAAAAAGCACTGCCCTTAACTGTCTTCTTCAAATATACTAACAATGTAATTTTTTATTTTTTTTATTTGACAAATTAACTATAAACTAATGCGAGCCGATCAAAGATAAATCAGCTCTAAAAGAACAACCTGTTCCAAATTAACATTTTAAATGGAGGGGCAAATTAAAGCAATGTATTGTTATATTTTATAGACACAAACATTATAGGTGCCATGGCAGGAAGGAGCCCCAGAATGGAATGAGGACAACTCAAAAAGTATTTTCACAACTCATGATCGTAAATAATCATTGACGCCGTAAAGGCAGTCGCTAAATGTTACGTGACAGTACACAGCGCCCATAACATAACTGACAATGGTAGGAAGTGTCCATGAGCAAATTGACACAAGCTAGACAAAGGGGCATCTAGAACATTTGATTTTTTAAAACCTGCCTTCTTTGTGTTACTTTATGTTTATACTTTATACTTATCATATACCTCTTTTGAATTAAGAAAATGTGTATTTTAAGATCCACATAATCTTCCACTTCAAATCAAATGAAGTTTCTCTCCCCGGCGCGCCAAAACATTGAGATGTACGCTCGACATCCATTTAGATTTTCTCCTGCTGCATGTTTTGAGTTTTCTATAAAAACGATTACCTGAAAGTGTTATTTTTGTGATTTATGGATTACCCGTACTACCCATTGTTCACTTCAATGGTAAGTGCTCATGCCAGTACGTTAATAAACTTGGATCTAATATGATTGAAAACGTGACTCTAACTTTTCTCTCAGATTGTTTCCTGGCTGAGATGGGAGCCAAATGGTCTAATGGAAAAGAAGAGTTACAGCCAGAGCAGAAAGTGCATTCGGTTACCAGCGGTTCTAACATTTCTTTATTAAATTTATAGTAGAGCTGCGGAAATTAACCATTAATTAATAGAATATCGTTTAAAAAATAATCGATAAAAATTTATTGATCGATTAAAATTAAATAAACTATTTCTAATATTTTTTTTTCAATTATTTTTTGATACTTGCATAATTTTCCCTCCAAATATTATTATTAATTCAGGCATGCACACGTAAACTAAAAAGGTTTTTCTTCCTTATTTCTTGCAAAGCAGAACGAATTTGCTGTACTACGTTGCAAATTTTGGGAGCCATGGAATTACCGCGACGTAACCGATTTCACGAAATAATGAATCGCAACTTAACGGGATCAATTTATGCGTTATAAAATATAATTAATCGAAATTAATCGATTTATCGATTAAATTTTTCCCGATTAATCGAACACATTTTTTTAAAAGCTGAACCAGCCCTAATTTATAGACAACATTTGGTTGTCTCTTCTCCTATTGCGGTAGATTGTGTTATTGTGTTTATATTAAGACCAAATGTTTATGATCTCTTAGACTATTAGACCCTAGGACACAAAGCTTTGATGACTGATGAACAGCTGAGTTCTGGTCCGGACATGGACAACGAGGAATTTCAATGTGTTGGCACGTGACTGTATTTCTAGAGATGGTCAATCTGGCTAGATATGGACACTTGTCATCTGGCTAGAGATCTCTGCTAGATATGGACACTTGTCATCTGGCTAGAGATCTCTGCTAGATATGGACACTTGTCATCTGGCTAGATATGACATCTTATCACTGTCTAACCTTAACTGTATGTAGTACATTCTGACAAAATTACTGAGCCATTCATAGTGCTATATTAATTGGTGCTTCATGACGAACTATTTGATATTACTATAAGACTAAAATTCATTTTATGACTAAATTAGTCATAACTTTATGGCTAAAATAGTTTTTAATTTTATTAATAAAAGTTAATTACTACTTGACTGTATGAATCATTACTTTGGGGCTTAAAACTAATTTTTCATGACTAGATGAGGTAGTACAAAATGTTACAAACTAGTTATATTCAGTACGTTAGGTTAAAAACTAGTCAGTACTTCATGTTATAAATTTTTTAGTAATTCGAGTTACAAATTTGAAAGTACTTAAAAGGTAAAAATTATTTTTTTCATAATGAGGACAAATTTATTACAAATTTATTACAAAAGAATTAATCCAAAAATACTTGCTAATAACAAACATAGAAAAGGACATTTTATTAAACTCTAAACCGCTTCAATTTACAAATTTATTGGTAAATATTAGTATGTAGTTTCAATTCTAATTTTCAACAGAAATGGATAATATTCTAGGATACTGGATGAAAAAACAAATGTTGTGCACCNGGCCATTTGTGACGTCACGGTGTTTTATGTTAAATTTTAATTATTTTGTTAATAAAAAATATATTTTTGTACGAAAGTGTGACGTACTTTAAGAAAGGGGGTGGGGGGTCCGAGATTTTTGACAGTTTGTGCCAGGGGGAGGGGGGGGGTAAAAATTGTCAAAATTAGCGTGACGTACTTTATGGACGACCACTAAATAACACGTGCGACGACCATGCATGGTTGTTCTGTTCTTGTAACAATTTACTAAGAGCCATAAGACATTTTTATGGCGTGAACTCCCGGGGAAGGGGCTTACCCCCGGGGAAGGGGCTTACCCCCGGGGAAGGGGCTTACCTCTACGTGGTCCCTGGGATGAGTAGGGTACGCGAAACCCGAAACTAAAAGTCCCGACCAGGAAGGTCGAAGTCCGGTTAGAGCTAGCTAGGAAGTTAGACAGATGATTACAGCCGCCGTACGGAGCTAAGACAGAGGCGACCATGGTGGAGACCGCCTCTGTCGATGATGAAAACCATTGTGCCCGTTGAGGGTCGGGTCATCCGAGGCGGCCGTTTCGTCCCCCTTTCTAGGTAGAATCAGTGAACGGCACTGTTTAGGGCGAGGAGGGCCAGTAAAACACTAGAAAAAGTGCCGTGAAGAACTTTGGTCGGACGTCAGCTCTGAGGAAACCTTCCCGATAAGGGGTGCCCTTACCCAACACTATGTGGTTGGTTCTGCGGTTGCCCGCACCCCCCGGGAGGGTTACAAGATGATCCCCCTATCTTGCGACAGTCCTAGGTAGATAGATCCGTTTCATGCGCTGTGGTGGCACCGCAGTTACGGCGGGTCGAATTAGGCAAATCCACATCCTCCTTAGGGAGGAAACCCCCGTGAGAGGCAGGACGGTGAGCCTCGAGCAAACTTAACCCTGCCCAGGCGGCCCCCTCTTAGAGGGGACCGTGTTGGGGGTGCCCTTGTCAGCTACGCCCCTCGGGGGAGGGGTGGGAGTTTGCCAAGAGATTCCCCAGCGGGACCTATAAGAGTTTTAGTAACTCAGGGCCTTTGATGCCATCTCAAATGACACAAATGGCGTGAACTCAATGCATAGCTTACGTCACTGTTGTTGATCGATGGTTTTACTACATACTAATATTTACAAATAAATTTGGTTAACACAGAGTGTCCACAAAGTCTGGATTGATACGAATTTTATTATTTTATTTATTTATCATATTTGTCATTCTGAGATCGAATGATGGCTCTGTCTAAAGAAGAAAGAATCGAATCAGTTCTGTTGAGAGGATGAGAAAGACGGTCTTATCGCAAAATCACCTAAGAATTTATGAAAAATTATATGTGTATGTATCCATACTTTGTGGACACCCTGTAGAATGTAACAAACTTTGCCTTAGAAAACAAAAATATGTTAATGGAGCGATATTTAATTTTTTTCTCAGATGTGACGTGACTAAGTTTTAAAATTAATGTGAAGTTTGCCAAGTACATAAAAAATATAAAAACACATGCCACTAATTCTGTAACGCTAAGGGACATAATCAGCATACTTTTTTTAAAAATTGAAAATATTGACAAAAAAAAATCATATTGGTTTCGAGATTAACAGAGCGTGTGTTGTTTCTCGCCGTAAAATATTATATAACATCACTAGATTGTGCCAGGCGCCGTGGCGCCTGCGGCGCCCCCGTTTTTTGGGCGCTTACGGCGCCAACCTTTTTTTTAAAGACCAACTAACTTGTCCTTTTTTGATAAATACGAATTATTAAACTTTATGAAATGTACGCAAAGTATTTATTTAATAATCATAATTGTGCCGGGCGCCGTGGCGCCTGCGGCGCCCTCGTTTTTTGGGCGCCTACGGCGCCAACCTTTTTTTTTAAAGACCAACTAACTTGTCCTTTTTTGATAAATACGAATTATTAAATTTTATGAAATGTACGAAAAGTATTTATTTAATAATAATAATAGGGGTTGTATTTTGCGCACCGATGCACACCAAACAATGACGTCATCCTATTAAATATTTTTACAGCGCTCATCAAAACACGATTTTTCAACTAAACTAACTGCTGTAGACTGTCGTACATCGCTTCTGTAGCGTTACGTTACAAACCCACACCAATGGGCTATTATATATATTTATTAATTGTTTGAGCTTATATTTTAATTTCAAGTGAAGATGAACATAGAGTCAAACCTACAGCAAGGTCAACTACTCAACGATTATCGGTTCTTTACACGAAATGTTGTATATAGAGAAATGTTGTATATAGAGAAATCTTGTATATAGAGAAATGTTGTATATAGAAAAATGTTGTGAAAACCAAATCATTCTAATGAACTAAAATTTAATAATTCAATCTTTTTATTGAACTCATTCACATACCAATTGTTTGTTGTCGGACATACTGATACGAACGCACGCAATAACCTAGGGCTTTTATGCAACGCAGTTTCTAGTGCTCGTGTTACAAGTCATCGAATGAATGTATTTAGCAGATGTGTCACTTGAGTTGTTGCCAGCCAGTGCGGTTAACTGATGGTGCATCCCCTCAATGACTTACCTCAAAGATCAGGGGTCGGTAACCTATGGCACGCGTGCCACATTCGGCACGCCAAGCAGTATCTAATCGCACGCAGACTCTTCAAGTTTCCTGTATATTGCGGTATCATGTTGATTATGATCTTATAAAATTATATGTGACGTTGGAACTCCGAATAATTTGAAACCCTTAAGTCGGCTCACATTAAGCAAAAGGTGCCTACCCCTGCTATAGCCTATAGACCACCTCCTAGTGTAGGGGCTGATAAATAACGGAAACAAACTGAATTTTACACTCTGATGTCAACCCTTTTAGTGGTATCAACCAGTGCGGTCCGCACGCCCTCCCCCTTTTTCTGTTATTGAGTCGTCTCAATCTCTAAACAACTTTGTTCATAAAGGCAGGCGTCCACAGCACAAGGGAATAATCAGGAATTAACCAATAGCTTTTTTTTTTTTTAAATTAAATCTTGAAAATAGAGTCACATTAAAATCTATTAATAGCACATCGGGATAATGGAGGCACGATGTCGTCTTCATGTAACCATGAAAGTTTCCCCAATCCTTCAATGCGGGCAGTTGAGAATATACGGTTAATAATTTTATTGTACACATTTTATCTATTTATATGTTGGTCTCCTATATATAGACTTTCAAAAAATGTTTCACTCTTATATTTTGAGCTTCGATTTTTATTTTTCAGTCGTCTTTAATCCAGGTATTTCTTTAGATTAACACGGTGTTTCAAAATAAAAAACATCATCAAAAAATATCAGAGTAACATTTGCCGAGATAAGTTAACGGTTTAATTGTTCGTTTAAGGATACAATAAAGTAAACATTCTGAATGGCGTGTCATGATGAAAAACGTATGTTTGCTGTTCTAGATGACCCCAATTGACACAGAGAAAATCTGTTGTTTTAAATTGTCTTATTCCGGGACCCGAATGTTTTCTAATGCGTTCGACAGCTTGGTTATAAGTTGACGAGTGTTGCTTTAGCTTCAATATGGTTGTGTCCAATTCGAAGACCCACATTTACACTGATGTTTCTTTTTCTTGGAGACAATCTGTGCGGCACTTTGATAATGCCGCGCTCAGTTGTGTACAATGAATGCATACTACATACATTGTACAGTTTTCTTGGTATCCGCTGGGGACTGTAACACTCGCCGCAAGTGAGAGGTCCGAGAACTCTATATAACAAGGTGATCATTGTCGGAGCAGTAGTCAGTGCCATATTTTTGGCATTTTTGAGATTGCAATTAAGAAAATTGTAATATGTGACAATAGATTATTTTCTGGTTCAATAATGACTTTTAGACATGAAAGGCACATCATTTTAGGATAAAATAATGGACCAAGATTGGCCGTTTTTTGTGTGCAAAACATCAATAAAAAAAACTATTTACTTAAAGACGTGACATTTTAACCTTTCTACACTTATGCCTCAAGTGGTGACTAGACTTAATGACTTACATTGTAGGTGTTAAAGCAGGGTGAAGTGATGCCTCGTTCTTAAAGAAACGACAACACTAGCGACAGAGTTCACGTCACTCCTGCATACAAACTTAATCCAATCCAGCAATTAAATTGTCGCCCAAAATCCAAAGTGATAAATTACCAAATCATGGAGAAAATGTTTCATATCACGGACAACTTGTTCCGAGTTTACCCTAGTTACTTACCATTGGAGATACCTCACAGACACCTGATCTGTACTAAACCCGCGTTGCGGACCTGTGGACATGGATTTCTTTAATCGTCCTTAGTCCCTTGACTAACATGTCCATTAGGGTCGAAAGTGAGTTCTGATTGTTTTGTACTGACACTTGACTGATGAGGTCACACAGCTTTTGGTGATGTTATTGTCATGTGCTTACTTGTGTCAATGTTAGCCATTTATTAAGAGGAGGTGTAAAAAACACGCACCTAAGAGACATGTGACACGGTAATATTGATGTAAATTAAGTCAAAGTTATAACATTTACTATTTCGACGCGAAAAAGTAAGGAATCGAATAATTTGCCAACAATCATGATTGTCCGCCCACATATATGAATGTTCAAGGTTCAAGGTTCAAGGTAAGTATTTCTTTCGTGCGGTGACGTCAAAACCTTTGGTATATTTAATCAGCACTACTGCGCTTTGTAGGTGATGTAAAAAATAAATAACATTGCTTATAGAAGAGAACAGTGTATTGTATAGAAAAAAATGGAGATTCTTATTAAACGGTCAGTCAAACATGTGTCTCCCTAATCGCCTTATCTCTTTACACCACCACGTGATTGGTGACCTCTTTACTTATCTGCAATGGTTCAGAAATAAGTCGCCAAGTCGAAATCATTTTTTTTGTACCCCTTCATTTCTGAGTTTTTCTGTGGTGTAGAAAGGACATTCTTAAAGTGTTCTGGTAAGCTAATATAGGAGTGCACTGTATTACTGTATGGCATTCCGCCTCTAACGAAAGTCATGTTTTTATTAGTTTGCTGTTGGTTTTGTTATCAAAGGTATTTTAATGGAGCTTTTTGACGATATTAAATCTGTTATTTATAATTATAAGAAGCCTTCTTCTCGTAGCTAGAAAATGAAAGATACTTTGTCTGACTGTATGATATATCTTGTCTTTTGAATTTAGCTTGAGTAAACTAAAATAAAATTAGCCCGATCAAAGTAGTCATTAATTTAACTCCTTTTCCAATAAATCTCCAGCCAAAACAACACATTAAATTTAACTCCCATTCCAACAAATCTTGAGCAAAAACAACACATTGAATTAAATTAACTTCCATTTTTAATGTTTATAGTTATCAAGGCAATGATGTAATAAATGATAAATTACAAAACGATGTTAACAAGCTCTCCTAAAAAATGGAATTGAAAAGCTTGTCTTATTAGAAAAATTAACAAACCTTAATCAACCAATTTAATAAATATTTAACAGCTAATACATTTTTATTAGTTCAACTGGACTTAGGGAATAGGTATCACGACATGTGTTGTTCGATTTCTGACTCTTCTTCAATATCAATGACAGCTAATATTTGTCATTTGTAGTTCTTAGAGAAATGTCATGTCACCGGAATGTAGTATAGAAATGTGCTGTCTGGGCGATGGAGTTTAGACATGTGATGTCAGGGCCATGGAGTATAGACATGTGCTGTCTGGGCAATGGAGTATAGTTATGTGCTGTCTGGGCAAGGGAGTAGAGACATGTGCTGTCTGGTCAATGGAGTATAGACATGTGCTGTCTGGGCAATGGAGTATAGACATGTGCTGTCTGGGCAATGGAGTATAGTTATGTGCTGTCTGAGCAAGGGAGTAGAGACATGTGCTATCTGGGCAATGGAGTATAGTTATGGGCTGTCGGGGTAATGAAGTATAGAAATAAGATGTATTATAGAAATGTACGATTTGAACAGATACATACAATGCATTTTACACCTTATGGTAATAGGTTGGATATTCTAATGATTTCAATTTGCCGTAACCCATACCCTAGATACAAGGGACACAATAAAAGCGTGTTTGGAACAATTACTAAAATTGTAAAGTAATTTCTTTGTTGTCCTCTCAGATGGCGCGCCACGCTATACCTCTCCTAGCGGCTCTTCTATCACTGACCGCGTCCAGTCAAGGTTTCATCCTGACTGCCTCCCCTGACCACGTGGAAGTGAACCAAACCATAAACGTGGTCCTGGAGTGCAAGTTTGGGGGCTCGTCCAATTCGGACCTCGTGGAGATCAACCGGGTCAGGATCGACAAGCACGTGAACGGCGTTTGGACTCTAGTAGCGCAGATTGTTGATGTCAACAACCAGATCAGCGCCATCCCCAGTGTCACGGCCACAGGTGTGATCGGCGCCCCCAGGGACACCTACCTGAGGGTCACCTGGAAACTGGCCACCACCGAGACCCCAGGTGAGTACAGGTGTGAGCAGCTGGGCATCAACGGCGCGCAGAACTTTGTGTCCGAGAGGACGGACGCCATTGTCATCGGCGACAACACGGCCATCACAGCGACCATAAACCTGCTGGTCAAAAAGCAAACCCTCGCCCTGCAAAACGCCTTCGACCAGTACAAGAAGGAGACCTCCCAGGAGTTGACCGACATCTTGAACATCATCAGGATCAACCAAATCTCAGAGCTCCAGGCTTTCAACAACATCACCTCTCAACTGACTGCCATAGTACAAATGCAGAACTCGCTGGACGCGAGGCTGACGGCCCTTGAGGGCGGGTCTGTTGTGGTCCCGACCTCCAGCGTCACGACGTCGGGTCCACTGGTCACGGCTGCCCCGGGAAGCCAACAGTGGCCCGGCGGAAGTTACGGGCTTTACCAGCCGCGGTCGGGCTGTCCGTCAAACACGTCAGACATCACCTGGGTGACCGGCTACCGCAGACACCACACCGAACCGATCAACAACATCGATCACGTGTCTAACGGTGGGAACATGGCGATACCCATCTTCGAGGAGGTGGGGCCCGAGTACTACTTCAACCAAAGATTCTGCATGGTCCCGACCCCAGCCAACGGCCCGGCCTGGCCCAGGGGCTCCTACTGCATCAACAGGAAGGGCGGATCCTGCCCGGCTGGGTTCAACTCCGGCTACATTGAAATCGACGACTACAGCAACTCCCAGGACATCGTGTCCGGCTCCGTTCCTGATGGAACATACGGCACCACTTCCATCATCTACTACTGCTGCCGCAACGACGGGCTGCCCACTGACCCTATCACGCTGCCGAACACCCAGTCGTTCTACCTGTACAGGTACGGCACCCAGTGTCAGAGTGTCAGTGGTATGGCAGAGCAGCAGGAGTACATCTTCATCGACACGGCCAGCGCCAACAACCTGGACAAGTACGAGAACCAGTGGCATCCCTCGGGCAGCTTGAACGACGTCAGAATCCAGCTCTGCTACTACAGACCGATTTAAACATCTAAACAGAAGAATTATTTTAGTCGACAGCGATGTGGACGGTCATTTCTAAGTTTTAAAGACAATAAAGTTCAACATTTTAACAATTATTCTCGTTGTCTTATTCCTCTAATTTTTTACTGTAGAGTATTGCCTCATATAAGAATGTATGTATTATGTGCACAATTTTAGTAAACAAAAATATTAAACAATATGTGTTAACTTAAACTACCTAGTATCAATTTAAACCTATCAACAACAACCACACTTTAAAGGTCGAGGTGACATGTGAACCAACAAAATGCAATTACCAATTAATCATATTTAGGGACCCGATCAGGACACAGTTAGCTACATATAAGAGAGAGAGAGAGAGAGAGAGAGAAAGAGAGAGAGAGAGAGAGGGGGGGAAGTGTTATCCCCCGCCTATTTCCCCCGATGTTTATGCGTTGGGCTAATGACCAGGCCATGTAAGAAAAATACGAAAGCACAATCACATTAGAGCAACGGTCAATGTCGTATTACGGTGTTTGCCTCATGGAAAAGAAGATGGCGATCTGAAAGTATGAGTTGAGAACGAACCTACAGCTGCTGAGGGTCCGGGAATGGGCATTAAAAGGCCACTGATAGGTCTGGCTGAAAGAAACGTGATGAGTAGGTCATTGTCTTAGACTGGGGAGGACAATGCCTTAGACTGGGGAGGACAATGCCTTAGACTGGGGAGGACAATGCCTTAGACTGGGGAGGACAATGTCTTAGACTGGGGAGGACAATGCCTTAGATTAATCATCCCAACGCCCTAGAATCAGCAGGCCAGTGCCTTAAATTGGGCATGCCAACCAATGTCCCGTATGGTTGACACACCATATGACTGTAATACTAACTCAACACATACCGGCTCGGTCGTCGCCCGGGTTAACAAGGGCCGCGTCTACCACTGCACACCAGGGTGGGGACGTAAAATCTACTACTGGTGCACCACAACCAACACCCCCATACAACCTTAAAAGAAGAGGAGACATAATTATTGGTACATGGAATGTAAGAACCTTACATGCAACAGGGAAAGTGAAAGAACTGACCCACGAACTGGAACGATACCAATGGAATGTCATCGGACTGTGTGAGACCCGATGGAAAAGCTTTGGTGAACTCTCAACAGAAGATGGACACGAAATCTACTTCAGCGCCAGGGAGGACAGACATGAACATGGCGCTGGATTCCTCATCCATAAAAATACAACAAACTCAGTCATAGTTTGTCGTCCTGTCTCCAGCCGCATCATCACCATTCGCCTGAAAGCCACACCCTTCAATATCACAATTATACAGATATATGCTCCTACATCCAGCCATGATGATAGTGAAATTGAAGCCTTCTATGACCAAGTACAGGACATCGTGGATCAAACACCAAAGAAAGATATTATCATCGTCCAAGGTGACTGGAATGCGAAGATTGGAGTAGATGTATGTACCAACTGGGCAGATACTTGCGGACACTCTTGCAATGACCTGACCAACGATAGAGGGCTTCGACTCCTCGATTTTGCACGATACAACAACCTCATTCTAGCTAACACAATTGGTCACCATAAAAAATCCAGAATATGGACTTGGCACAGCCCAGGCGGGGAACACAGTAACCAGATAGATTACATACTGGTCAAAAGACGATTCAAATCATGCATTAAAGCAGCTAATACTAGAAGCTTCCCTGGAGCGGATATCGGCAGCGACCATAATCTGGTGCTGATGACTTTCCATCTACACCTGAAAAAGATAGCAAAACAAAGCAATTCACGATTACGCTTTGACCTTGAAAAACTGAAAGATGCAGAAATCGCAGAGGTGTTCAGGGCAAAAATTGAAGGGAAATTTGCTCCACTGACCACACTATGTGAGTCAGAAACGGATATGGACATAGATCTAATCACTGATACCTTCAATACCATAATAATTGAGACAGCAAAAGATATACTTGGCAAGAAACATGCAATAAAAAAACCATGGGTCTCCACGTATATCCTAGAGCTATGCGATGAGAGGAGAAAACTTAAGAACGTAAAGAATACTGCAGAAGGAGCAACCAAATACAGAGCAATCAATAAAAAGATCAGGAAAGAAATGAATAAAGCAAAAACAAACTGGATAGAACAACAATGCTCAGACATCGATGAAAATCTACTAAGGAACAACTCAAAAAAGGCTTACAAGATTGTCAAAGATCTTACATCCACCAAGCAAGGTCGCATCTCAACAATGCAAGATAAATCTGCGAAATGTATTACAGAAGAACAAGAAATAATAAAACGATGGACCGAATACTGTTCTGAGCTATACAATGAAGACTCAAAGGGCGATGAATCAGTGCTCAATTGCCCAACGTCAACTAACATAGACATGCATTCCATTCTCCGTGAGGAGGTGGAGCTGGCTGTGCGAAAACTGAAAAAGGGGAAATCGGCTGGAGCAGACAACATCCCAGGTGAACTGATTCAGGCAGGAGATGACCCAGTAATAGACATTCTAACCAGCATGTGCAACAAGATCTGGCAGACAAGAGAATGGCCAACACCCTGGACTCAATCGCTGGTTATAACGCTCCCAAAGAAGGGTAATCTACAATTGTGTCAGAACTACCGTACAATTAGCCTGATTAGTCACCCCAGCAAAGTCATGCTCATGGAAATATTAAACAGACTGAAACCACAAGCAGAGCAGATCATTGCAGAAGAACAGGCAGGCTTCAGAGCAGGAAGGAGCACAACGGAGCAGATCTTCAACCTGCGAGTGCTCTGTGAAAAACATCTGCAACACCAGAGAGACCTCTTTCATGTCTTCATAGACTTTAAAAAGGCGTTTGACAGAGTGTGGCATGCAGCACTGTGGGCAACCATGCACAAGTTCAATATTAATGCTAACCTCATTGCTGTGATCAAGAACCTGTACAACAGAGCAACCAGCGCAGTACTCTACAACAGCAAGCTGGGAGATTGGTTCAAGACCACTGTTGGTGTCAGACAAGGGTGTTTACTCTCCCCCATCCTCTTCAACCTCTTCCTTGAAAGAATTATGACAGATGTGCTCGAAAACCATGTCGGAACGGTCAGCATCGGAGGGAGAACTATAACTAACTTACGCTTCGCCGATGACATAGACGGCCTAGCTGGCAGCGAGGACGAACTAAAAGAATTCCTTGCAAAGCTAGAGAAGACATCAAAGGCCTATGGCATGGAAATCAATGCAGAGAAGACCAAGGTCATGGCAAACAATAAATTCACAAGTGAAATACGGATAAACGAGCAAAAACTCGAGGAGGTCCCTACCTTTAAATATCTAGGGGCTATAATATCCGATGAAGGCTCAAAGCCAGAAATTCTTGCCAGAATGGCCCAAACAACTGCAGCATTAAGCAAACTTAAACACATCTGGCAAAGCAAGGAGCTCTCCCTGAGATCAAAGATTCGACTAATGCGCTCTCTGGCGATGTCAGTCTTCCTGTATGGTTGTAAGGCTTGGACGATCACCGCAGACCTCCAAAAAAGAATTAATGCGCTAGAGATGAGATGTTTTCTAAAGATACTAAACATCTCCTACATGGCGCACATCACGAACGAAGCGGTCCGCGACAAAATAAGTGCTGTCATTGGCCCTTACGAGGACCTTCTCACCTCAATTAAAAAGAGGAAATTACGATGGTACGGACACGTGACAAGATCTGGAGGTCTCTCAAGGCACAGTCCAGGGAAGAAGGAAAAGAGGCAGACCAAGGAAGAGTTGGGAGGACAATATCAAAGAGTGGACCGGCCTGTCATTTAGCGATTCTCAGAAGGCAGCTCAGAACCGTGACACATGGCATGAGATAGTGCGCAGCTCAAAATGGTGCCCCAACGACCTAGCGTCGGGTTAAGGGACAGTTCAGTTCAGTTCAACTTAAAACAGCATGTCCTAAAAGTGAACACCTGTGGCAATCACATCATCTCCATGCACCGCCTTCTTCAGCCCTGGTACGTGGATAACAATGTGAAATCTGATAAAAGTCTGCCCATTTAAATAACCCTCGCGCTTGACACTAGTGCGCAGGTGCATACGATTCCGTAGTACACAGGTCTGTGGTTAAACACATGCGCACTTCAATTTAACCCATTGATGAACATGCTACGAACTCGGGATAAATCCACAGATTAACTAGTGTTTGTCAACTTTTTGCCTTTAGTTTAACAATTATAAAAAAATCGCTCTAAATAATTTACAACAACAATTACATTAATAATTGGAACTTTATATTGTTTAAAACGCTTGAAAACTTAAATTAGTACAACGTGAAATAACGCAACAATTTTTTTAAAAAATATTCATAAACAGAAAAACAATAGCTAATAACCAAAGAAATCGCATGGTCTGTATGATGAATTTTTTAAAGCATCCCTGTTCTCATTGATAAACGTTCTTGCATAAAGATTGATTCCGGTTGGTCTAAATTTAAAAACAAGGGTCTCAAAGTCGAATGAAGACATGTGCGCTTTTGTCGCTTAAGAGTTGTGTCAAGGGCACCACACCCCCACCCCCACAAAACCCGACCCTAGTAAAAAAAAAAATAATAATAATAATAATAAACATCCCCCAAAAAAGCACTTTATAAATCTAAACTCATTTGATTACTTAGAGGCCCTCCATAAATGACGTCAATTCAAAACGCGCTACTTAAAATAAAAGTTCTACTTAAATATTTGATTGCTTTCAATTTATTTAATGACTTTTTCAATGGTTTCACGCGTGTTACGATTTGCAGACATACATTTAATACGTATTAATATGACCAAAAAAATATATAATTCACAACATGCTATTATCAATTAGAAAATATAGCGGGGGAGGGGGTCAAAACTTTGATACGTCTAAATTTTTGTGACGAAATGTGACGAGGGGGGAGGGAGTTTAAAAATCGGCCAAAATCACGTGACGTCATTTCAGGACGGCCCTTTGTCACGAATGACATGCCAATTAGAACCGAAACACAAGGAATTATACCTAAGTGAACTATCATTATTATTAATGAAATGGTTGCAAACAGTGAGTACATTTGATGTGTGTCAGTACCAGCTGTCTGAAATTCACGAACAGCACATTATTTATAAGCTACTGTTGGGCCACAAAAATTCACTTATGGGCCGCATGCGGCCCTCGTGCCGCTTATATTGAGACGCCGGTCTAAAACAATATTAATAACGATATTTAACTTTCAAATCTGATTTATGGAATTCCTTCCTCAAATATTATTGTAATGATGCCTAAAAATAGCTTTAACTTCTCATCCCACTTCTTAGTTGATGGGATTAGTCTAAAAAAACAGAAACTTTTTTCTGTAGGTTATTTGAGGGAATTAGACTGTGGGTTAATTGAGGGGATTAGTGTGTGGGTTAATTGAGGGGATTAGAGGGTGGGTTAATTTAGGGGATTAGTGTGTGGGTTAATTGAGGGGATTAGTGTGTGGGTTAATTGAGGGAATTAGTGTGTGGGTTAATTGAGGGGATTACTGTGTGGGTTAATTTAGGGGATTGGTGTGTGGGTTAATTGAGGGGATTAGTGTGTGGGTTAATTGTGGGGATTAGTGTGTGGGTTAATTGAGGGGATTAGTGTGTGGGTTAATTGAGGGGAATAGTGTGTGGGTTAATTTAGGGGATTAGTGTGTGGGTTAATTTAGGGGATTAGTGTGTGGGTTAATTGAGGGGATTAGAGTGTGGGTTAATTTAGGGGATTAGTGTGTGGGTTAATTGAGGGGATTAGTGTGTTGGTTAATTGAGGGGATTATTGTGTGGGTTAATTGAGGGGATTACTGTGTGGCTTACTTGAGGGGATTAGTGTGTGGGTTAATTGAGGGGATTACTATTATAAAGAATATACATTTTTCGTCAGTATTTCTTGATATAAAATCTCAGTCTAGTTCTGTTGTGTCTCGGCGCACTTTAAACAGTCAAAAGAGCTTCACTTATCACCTTGTCTCAAGTTGAAAATACCGGGAAATGTATCACTTAATTGTTTTGGTTTCCAATCATGACACTTGTAAATTATGCCTGGTTTAACTTTCAACGTTATAATTTCTCTTTCGTTTTTTTTATTATCATTATTATTCTGTTTTAATAATTAGTTAAATAAACATTTCTTTTCTTAGTTATTGTTGTTGTTGTTTTTCCAAATATATTTTTTTATCATTTAAAATAACTCAAGGCCCAAAAAGAAGTGGTCAATAAGTCCGGTCACATATTTTCATGTCCAATCGATCAAACAACCGTTCTTTTTTTTTTTTTTTTTTTTTAAAAAAAAAAAAAAACTTGCACTGACAATTTATATCACTACAGTAGTATCTATAAATGCATATATCTGGAAAGATTAACTGAAAAAAGAGGTCCATATGGGCGTACAGTTTAGTACTTTTTCTTTTTCCTAGCTACGCCTTGAAACACAGCAGACAGGGTTGTATGCCTAGAACTGAGCACCGCTGTTAAATAACGGCTCTGTAGAGAGGTAAACGTAAACCACATATGTAGGACAAGGTCGGTCGTAATTGTGCTCGCCCTAAAACAAAACAAAAAGATGCCACTCCTGGCTTTATTGGAAACAATCTAACAGAATTTATCCAACTTTAACGGAAATATAATTACGCTTTCCTATTTTAAAAAAAAATGAAACGGATATTTAAATCTTGTATTTTTTCGTTTCGTTTTCTTTACAAAATTTCAATGAATTGCTGCGGCATAAATATAATATGAGGCAATAGCTTATGCATAAGCATTTTTTTTAAAAATGTTACTATTATTTTTATTTTGATAACATATTTTCTATTCCTACATCTAGGCATAGAACTTTACTATGATGTAATGGAACTTTACTATAATGTAATAGAAATTTACTATGATGTAATAGAAATTTACTATGATGTAATAGAACTTTACAATGATTATGGCTCTTTCATAGAATGTCGTGTGTTTAAACGCAATTCTTTAAAAAAATGTAAAAAAAAGCGAAAGAAATCTTAATTTTCCCCTATTGTGATGTCAAAGATAGGTTGAGAAAGCAATCAAGTTAGTTAGAGAGAAAGCCATCAAGCTAGTTAGAGAGAAAGCCATCAAGCTAGTTAGAGAAAAAGTCATCAAGCTAGTTAGAGAGAAAGTCATCAAGCTAGTTAGAGAGAAAGTCATCAAGCTAGTTAGAGAGAAAGTCATCAAGCTAGATAGAGAGAAAGTCTTCAAGCTAGTTAGAGAGAAAGCCATCAAGCTTGTTAGAGAGAAAGCCATCAAGCTAGTTAGAGAAAAAGCCATCAAGCTAGTTAGAGAAAAAGCCATCAAGCTAGTTAGAGAAAAAGCCATCAAGCTAGTTAGAGAGAAAGACATCAAGCTATTAGAGAGAAAGCCATCAAGCTAGCTAGAGACAAAGCCATCAAGCTAGTTGAGAGAAATCCATCAAGCTAGTTAGAGAGAAAGCCATCAAGCTAGATAGAGAGAAAGCCATCAAGCTAGTTAGAGAGAAAGCCATCAAGCTAGCTAGAGACAAAGCCATCAATCTAATTTTAAAGCCATCAAGCTAGTTAGAGACAAAGCCATCAAGCTAGTTAGAGAGAAAGCCATCAAGCTAGTTAGAGAGAAAGTCATCAAGCTAGTTAGAGAGAAAGCCATGAAGCTAGTTAGAGAGAAAGCCATCAAGCTAGTTAGAGAGAAAGCCATCAAGCTAGTTAGGGACAAAGCCATCAAGCTAGTTAGAGAGAAAGCCATCAAGCTAGTTAGAGAGAAAGCCATCAAGCTAGTTAGAGACAAAGCCATCAAGCTAGTTAGAGACAAAGCCATCAATCTAATTTTAAAGCCATCAAGCTAGTTAGAGAGAAAGCCATCAATCTAATTTTAAAGCCATCAAGCTAGTTAGAGAGAAAGCCATCAAGCTAGTTAGAGAGAAAGTCATCAAGCTAGTTAGAGAGAAAGTCATCAAGCTAGTTAGAGAGAAAGCCATCAAGCTAGTTAGAGAGAAAGCCATCAAGCTAATTAGAGACAAAGCCATCAATCTAATTTTAAAGCCATCAAGCTAGTTAGAGAGAAAGCAAGGGACAAGAAGCGTGGGAGAAGTTCTCAGTTCTACAAACCGGAAAAAGTCCTCTTTTTTATTTATTTTTAAGACTTCTTCTCCTAGGCTTTCAGAATAAAACGCTTGGTTGAAGTAAATTGTGTGTGCAAAAAGGGATTAATTTACATTTCAATAGTGTAAAGGTATCATATTAACTTAGACAAAACAACGAACAGATGCCAACATATTGTGTACACTAATGAATGTAGTTTTTAAATAATATAAAGCTCAAGTACAATTATAAACTGCTAAAGATACGTAATGAGGAAAGGTAGTGCAGTGACGCTGTCTTTTTATTTATTTATTATTTTTGTTTTTAATTTTCCTAAACTAGAAGTCGAGGGAACTGCCCAAATCTTTGCTTTACTTGATTTGATTCTTGATTCTTGCTCACTTCTGACTTCGCAGTATTGACTCGTACAGGTCTTTTTCTAATAAACCATTTGTACCAACCATCCATTGCACGATTTGTATAATGGGTTTAACTACTTTTAACTTTTATCACTTTCATCTTACTGAATGTAATATTTATTTTTCCAAATCTGTAGCTACCTAGCGAGCCGCTTGCATGCACGGCGGGAAGAAATCAGTGTTCAAATGATTCTATCTGTCTTCTCCAAGACAATTGTGAGTGCGGGCGGCGCCTAGCATACAATAGTCTTGAACTATTAAAACTCTTTTTCTTCGTTCTCAATATTGAGTATTGAGTTTTGCGTGCCACGAGTTTTGCGCCAATTGGTCCGTGGTCTCCGACTTCAGCCTGCTGTATTTTCTGGATTTGCTTCCATAGCCTTTGGTCAGCCAAGACCATCTGCAAGTCAGCTGTGGTTGGTTGTTTTTTTTTTGGCAAGTGATGCAGCGTTCACATGCCGCAGCTAAGGGTTCCACGCATTACCCCACCGCTTTTTACCCATTTGGAGCTGGGTGGAGCTCGGGGACGCCCTGGGCCCCGGGAACAAGTCCCTGGCTTCCCATGGATTCGAGCCCTTGATCATCGGAACGCCAGTCGAGTGCGCGGCCCCCAATTATTATAACAAAAACTTACTATTAACTGTGATTGCACACTTATCCAGCTCTCCGGTCTTGGCATTGGAATGTTAGGATTTCCCCATCCCACATTAACGCATGGGTTAATGGTTTCTGATGTTTGTTATAACCTTTATAATTGCCCATATATTTACTGGGGGAACTGCATGTCTTAAGTGAGATCCAACATCTCTACCCCACCTCCGACTGCACATTCTTAACCTTTACTCACAGTCATGTCAGACTGACATGATATTTTACAAGACCGATCTATTCACGGAGGAGGGGGGATGGGAAATGGAGTATCCAGAGGGTTATCTGCCTTTTAAGTTCCTTGGTTTGTGTCGTATTTTTTTATTGTTTTTACTTTTTTTTCATTTGTTTACCTTTGACGATGGGTGGAAACGGGAATTTTTGATTACCTACATCTTGAACATATTTGCTTCGTTAGGAATTCTAGTTAACATGGAGTTCCATTTAATATGAGGCTCTGGGTGGGAATATGGTGGATGAAATGAACCAATTTATTCGATCAAAGAGCAACAGCTTAGAACAGATAGACAACCATTTTTATAACAGTTTTTACGAATTAAAATTAGACGTAACTTATTCTAATGCTTAATGCGATAGTTAAAATATCATTAAATTGATTATTGTTTAGTCATAAGCATCATTATCACATTTCTTTATGCAATAATACAAATGGATTACCAATTCAATTAAGTGTAAAAGAACATTTTGAATTTAAAACCAAAACTTGAAGAGAAAAAAAGGTTAAAAATTGAACATAATGGAAACCTCATTGACAATTCATATGATTCAATTTATTTTCTCTTGTTTTGTTTTTAATTATAACTGCCTCTTAATAACGGCGGCTCTTATCTCCGAACTTCACGATTCTACACATTAAGAAGAAGCGAACCCGGGAGGTCAGAACAGTACAAATGTACTCGACACTTCGTCTTGGTTCAAAGACATCACGTTTTCAGCCATTCGGAGTTATTAATAGATGTCCTTGAACTTTTCGATACAAAACGTGCCATGAAAAAGATGAACGATTTTCTTACGTGTAAGAATTTTAATGTATCATTTTGTTTCATGGTAGGGCATCGCTCATTTGTAATAAATTCTTGTATAATTCAAAAACGACAAAGAATTCACATGATTGTACAATATAAATGTTATATGTATGCTTGTAATCACATTCACAAAGACCATATGGACCTCTAGGTAACATACATTTCGGAGGTGAGGTCGGCACAAAAAGCTACCATAACAGTTGTTACTGGCGAGGTCAAATACAACCAATATACGAGTACTGACAGTGTATTAAACTGTCATTGACAAGAACAAATACTAAAATTTACTTGTACTGAATGTTGTTACAGGAAACATCCAAAGACATGAGATCATATAAATCTTCAAAACTCATTACAATTTCACGTATTTGGGAATGATCCCAAAGCCTCGTGTAGCTCGCACAAAACCTCGTGTAGCTCGTACAAAACCTCGTGTAGCTCGTACAAAACCTCGTGTAGGTCGTACAAAACCTCGTGTAGGTCGTACAAAACCTCGTGTAGGTCGTACAAAACCTCGTGTAGCTCGTACAAAACCTCGTGAAGGTCGTACAAAACCTCGTCTAGGTCGTACAAAACCTCGTGTAGGTCGTACAAAACCTCGTGTAGGTCGTACAAAACCTCGTGTAGGTCGTACAAAACCTCGTGTAGCTCGTACAAAACCTCGTGTAGGTCGTACAAAACCTCGTGTAGCTCGCACAAAACCTCTTGTAGCTCGTACAAAACCTCGTGTAGCTCGTACAAAACCTCGTGTAGGTCGTACAAAACCTCGTGTAGGTCGTACAAAACCTCGTGTAGGTCGTACAAAACCTCGTGTAGCTCGTACAAAACCTCGTGTGGGTCGTACAAAACCTCGTGTAGGTCGTACAAAACCTCTTGTAGGTCGTACAAAACCTCGTGTAGGTCGTACAAAACCTCGTGTAGGTCGTACAAAACCTCGTGTAGGTCGTACAAAACCTCGTGTAGGTCGTACAAAACCTCTTGTAGGTTGTACAAAGCCTTCTGTAGCTCTACGAGCTTCGTGTAGCTCACATAAAATCTCGTGTAGTTCGCAAATCCTCGTAAAGCTCGCGCAAAGCCTCGTGTAGATCACACAAAGCCTCGTGTAGATCACACAAAGCCTCGTGTAGATCACACAAAGCCTCGCGTAGATCACACAAAGCCTCGTGTAGATCACACAAAGCCTCGTGTAGATCACACAAAGCCTCGTGTAGATCACACAAAGCCTCGTGTAGATCACTCAAAGCCTCGTGTAGATCACACAAAGCCTCGCGTATATCACACAAAGCCTCGTGTAGATCACACAAAGCCTCGCGTAGATCACACAAAGCCTCGTGTAGATCACACAAAGCCTCGCGTAGATCACACAAAGCCTCGTGTAGATCACACAAAGCCTCGTGTAGCTCGCACACAGTTTACAAACACTGAGGTAAGACTTTGAAAACAACCTTTCTCGACATAACTCGATAGCACTATCAACAATATCGTGACACAATAATTCAATTTAAAATATCTAGAAACAATTTATTGATAATTGATCACAATCCCTACATTAAAAACAACCTCCCTAAGAGAATTGAATTGTCTTATCGACAAGCTGCCATACGATAATTTCCATTACGACAACCTGCCATACGATAATCTTCTTAATGACAACCTGTCATACGATAATCTCCATTACGACATTCTGCCATACGATAATCTCCATTTAGACAAACTAGCCATAAGATAATCTCCATTTAGACAACCAGCCATAAGATAATCTCCATTACGACAACCAGCCATAAGATAATCTCCATTACGACAACTTGCCATACGATAATCTTCCTAATGACAACCTGCCATACGGTAATCTTCCTAATGACAACCTGCCATAAGATAAACATAATTAAGACGTCTCACGCCCAGACAATTTCCATAATTTCAAGGCGAAGGTCAAGGCCACAATTCTTCTCATAAAAAAACCAAGAACAATTTGACCCAATCTATTTATAGTTTAAAAGTTTTGAGTATTCCGTTATCTTTCGATTCATCTCACCGGAGGCTATTTCAGGAGAGAAAAACAACGAACATTATTTATTCCTGCATTTCCTCCTCGCTACCGACTCTATCCTTGCCTCCCCCCCCACCCTTCCCGACCACCATCCTCCGAGACTCGACTATCTCTCATGTCTATCTTCTGCCTGGGGTCAGATCCCTTGATTTACTACACTGGATCCCTCTCTGTGGCTAACCGCCTTCGTGTTTTCACCTTAGTTTCCAACCAGCTGTATAGACTTTTCTTTGCGAGACATGTACTTTAAGATACATCTCCTGTATCACTGTATGGGACCATCCACCAAAGACAACATAGATTAACTAGCACACATTCATAAAAGAACTGCCAGATTCATTACTGGAGAATATTCAAAACTGACCATAGTAACACCATTAAGTAAACTATTAAATCTTGAGACAGTAGAGGATAGAAGGACAAAGAGCAAAGTAGTAGTAATACATAAAGCAATTAATTCTAAGTAGATTGGTGTCTTCAAACAGGCCGTGCATGGCCTGACAAGACGTCACAAAAACAACGAGCATTTCAGCAAAGAACCTTACTCAACTAACAAAGGGTAAAAATAGCAACTAATTAAAATAATAGTCGATGTTAATAAAGGCAAAGCTCTAATAGTCTAATAGTCTAATAGTCTAATAGTCTAATAGTCTAATAGACTAATTTTTTAGTACAATCTCACGATGACAACTAGTTAAAAATAATTTTAAAATTACCAGTCATAGGGGGCCGCCAAAAATGACGTTTTTTCCTAAGATAAACTATATCAAATGTTTTAAAATTTTGCCTACTGTTAAAATGCATGGATCTCGACCAATCTTTGGATATAAAAACTTGACCCAGATAAAAATTATAAAGTGCAATTAACTCTTATGGTCATTCCTTTTGGCCGGGGGCCCAAATCTTTTTTTTTTTACCCAAAACTGTGAATCTTTTATTACATTTTTTTTCTTTTTTCCTCAATTTGATCATTGTTGAAAATTATATCCACCATGATCCATATTGTTATCAAAAGACGTTTTTAAATCTTACACCGATTGGGCCCTATGGCCCTGAATGTCATTTTTCTTTATTATGTAAGCTGTGTAAAGATTATTGTATAATCCGATCACCCTGAAACTTGACGACGTTGGTGTGTTCGTTCTCACAAAAGTTTCTGGCATGAAAAGTTTTAAAAGACAACTTTGAGGGGCCTGGGGCTCTAATGTCATTTTCTTAACGGTATTTTAAACGGTGACTATTAGAGTAAATAGATGTATCTTGACCAAAAGAAGTAAATAACAATTAGATGGCCCCTATTAAATTAAGGTATCATGTTCCAAAAATACACTCTTTCGGGTCAGGGTGCCCTAATTTTATATATATATTGTGTGTTTGTGTTTAAATAAAATTTTAAAGCTTTACTCTCCAATAAATTTCAACAAAAAAAATCTTGAAAAATATTGACACATATCGCCATTATGATCCAGATTTAAATTTTCAGGCTTTTGAACTTTATATCTTGCATTGTTTTGCCCGGGGGCCCTTAATGTCGTTTTATTACCAATTTGATTTTACACGACAAATTTTGAACAAGTATATCAATCATGATCCAGATTAAAATGAACAAGTTTTTAGCGCATTTTCGAGAAGTCGAATGCGCTATTGCACCCGTTTTGTCCGTCCGTCCGTCCGTCTGTCATCACCCTAGATCTCAGCATCCATAAGTCCTAGACCCATGATGTATATATGTTTTTTGTATGTCCTGACCTGCCATTTGTGCATCAACACTCAGTTACTCGATCCGTTAAAAAACCCCGTTAAAACTACCAAAAAACATTGCGAATCGAGAGATAACACTGGCGCAGGCAACGGCCGCCATTGCCGGAAGTCTTAGTATTATCAAAAGTATTAGTTTTTTTTGTTGACGTCATTAGAATATGTGTAAAAGTTTAGAGAGTTTTACGTCATCATTTGTGGTATATTCATTACACAAGAAAATTCATAAAAATATGTCTAAAATCTAAACACAATTACTGATAACTACATAATGCTGATATCTAACATAAGTACTGATACATAATACGAAAATGCGCTAACACGTCCTGAGTTCCAAAAGGGACCAGGCTTAACATGATTTTTTTTTTAATTTACATTTTACTCCAATTAGGCTTGGGGATTTTAATGTCACTTTTTTCTAATGTAAGTATTGTAAGCAGTATAGACTATAAATTTTAATATTATTGTATTCATCCGATCGCCATGAAACTTTTGAAAGTTGCTAAGTACGTTACCACTAAAGTTTCTGACATGTAAGATAATTTTTATAAATGCATTTAGTAAGAGCAAGGGGCCAATTTTCAATTTTTAGCATGCGTTATGTAAAGGTATTTTAAGCAACGGCAACTTGGTAAATGGATGAATCTTGGCCAAACTTGGATTATAAAAGTTTGATGGCCCGTTTTAAAATTATATAAGGTATTAAACTCCTAATGTCCACTCTTTTTTTGGGCCCCAAATTTATTTTTTTAACAATATAAATTATTATTCCCAAAAAGATATTGATAAATATTGACACATATCTTAATAACGATCCAGATTCATATTTACAGACCTATAAATTTGACTTCTTGCACCGTTTTGGCCGGGGCCCTAAATGTCATTTTATTCTCAATTAGATTTTACAAACCCTTGACAAATATATACAAACAATTCTATCCATCATAACCAGATTTAAATCAACAGGTATTTTGAAATGTAACTATGTTTATCCGTGGTTCCTTGAAGTCTTTTTTTTTTACTTATATAAATTTTATAAATAGTATTTGAGTGACTGAGCGCCGAGTATCTTGATAAAGCTGTTGAGTACACTCCCGTGATGGGTTCTGGCTCCAATTTATGATACTCGATCAAACTGGATACATAAGATTTTGTTAACACATATTTAGAAACTATAGGGCAAAAGATGCCCAAAGTTACGCAGGTTTCACTAACGGTAAAACTTTCTTCTTTATGGCATCATCTTTACGAAATTTGGCAAACCGACAACAATCAACGTAATTATTTCATTGCTAAGAAGCCTTTGTCAGTTGCCATTCTGAAATTTTCAGTCTTTGTAACTTTTGGACGCATATTCCAAATATTTGGTACATGGAATCCCAACGCTAACCGAATCACACTTTTCCTCTGCGCAGTGCGAGTACTATGCTAGTATAAGATAAGATAAGATAAGATAGGATAACATAGACAGTCGCTTCCGCAAGCTACATAGCTTCAATGGTCGTTTTGGACAAATGTATGAGAAGAAGGGCTGGTTAAGGGGGGAAAAAACATCTATAATCAGGCAAGAATTACAGTCATATTTAAAGGCTCTTTAGAGGACCTCTTCAAGATGACGATAAGGGTCCGCCAGTGCTGTCTTCTCTCACCTGTCCAGTTAACATCTTCTTAGAAAAAAATCATACAAGAGGCACTCAGTGACCACCACACATTATTCTCTTAAAGTGGAAGACTCTTTGGAAACCTTAGACTTGTTGTAGATTTATATCTTTTGGCTGGAAACAGTAAAGAACTAGAGGAGCCCACTGGCAAACTTGGAGACAGATCAGGTGCATATGGAATGGAAATCAGTTCAGAGAAAATCAAGATATTGGTTAACACCTCAGTTGAATAATGAAAAACATTACAATGAACTAACAAAAGCTGGAGGAGGTAGATAAATTTAAATATCTATGAGCCATTATATCTAGAGATGGTACCTGTGAAGCTGAAATTCGAGCTAGCATTGGGCCTTTAATGGCAGCAAAAAACGAAAGTAATGAAAATAAGGACCGGCTAATAAATAAGACTTCCAACAAAGCTCAGGCTATACAGATATTTCGTTACAGAGTCTATAGTTTAACCCACATTGTTTAGTGATAATCTTCCAATGGACGTGCCATTGGAGTGAATGACGAACATAGACACGATGAGAACACTGAACACTCAGACGTGGTGATGAAGTCAACTAGAGTTGTGGGGCATTCTTTGATTTTCATTGCCAAAAACAGCTACTTAGAAAGTTCTGTCATGTGTGACAAGATAACCTGACAAAAATAATCCTTCAAGGCACTGTAAAATGGGCCGGCGAAGAAGTCGACAGCAGTTTTATTTATTTTCCCCAAATTTTTTAGAAAAATTTGTTTAGAACCTCTGTGTAATTGCAAATACGTCTGCTCCAGGTAACCTAAGGTAGCTAGAGTGTCAGAATAACTCCAATTTTTAATATCAGTGTGGGTTTTCCCCCCTAAATTTCTAAGGGGCAGTTTTTTTGGCAATGAAAATTTTGACAATACAGAAATACATAATCTGGGGATTTAAGACGAACATTGGCATGATTGATGAAAGCCTGAGGGATTCGGGTCGAATAAAAAAAACTTTGCAAAATCCAGCCAGTTAAGACGGATATAAACTTGTCATCATTTGTATGACAGGACACACAGAGGATTCCCATTGATCGCTCAATGAATCACCTACAGCACTTGTTGACTTCATCACCACGTATGAGTACTCAGTGTTCAAATCATGTCTATACACGTCATTCACTCTAATAACACAATACCACGCCCAATGGGAAGTTATCGCTTTAAAAAAGTGTTGGTTCTAATATACACTCTTCAAAATATGGATAACTGCGGTTTGTTCGGGAACGGCTGTCCATGATGAAGTTGGACGTTGTATCCACAAAGAACAGGGACATGTAAACATCTAGCAAACATATTTGAAGATGCTGTAGCCAATGTTCCCTCTAAGGTTAACTGGTCCTTGTGCAAAGTAAAAATAAAAAAAAATTACAAAAAACATAACTCGTGTGTAAAAGTGCATGGCATCCTTCATTTTTTAAATTATTTTTTTTTATTTTGTCTTTTTTTTCTCTTCAATATTTTTTAAAAAATGTGGTGCGTGGTAATTCTAAACTGCTTGCTTGCGGCGTCGGTCAGATATATGCGCAGCCATGCAGCTTAAAGGGAACATTGGCTGTTGCCTTGTTTTTCTTAGGCCATCACTGTTAAATCCTATGTTCAGATGACTACATATTTATTTATTGTATAATATAATGAAGTGTTATCGTATGTTATCGAGCAATTAACGAGATCTGGAAAATCGTGTTCACCGCAATAAATTGTCGCACCTCCAGAGCTTTGTGATGGTGATATTAACTTGGTTTTGCTAGAGGAGCGGGTGAATCTCGTTCTGCTAGACGTGCGGATGAATCTCAAACGGATAAGTCACCATAGGCGTGGGAATCGTAGCGCGATTGTGGTTCACCTCGTGAAGACGGCAATATTTTTAAGGTGGCGCCTTTGTTCTGAAAGCTGCGTGCTTTTTGATATTGTGTTTGCAACTTCTTTACTGAAAATGTTGATTTGTTTTCATATATTAGGGTAACACAGATTGTTTTTGGGATGATTTAATGGTGAGTTCGCCGGGTCACCTTTAAAAAGTTACACCCCCCCACCCGTGCTCAAAATTCTGTCTAGGCCATTGTGACCTCTTGACAGCCTAGTCAGATCTTGTGTCAAAAACTCAGGACTTTATTCCCCAGAGATAATGACGATTGTGGCGTGTGGTGCAAACTCTCTAGCCCAGTAACTGGGTGCGTCATATAGTGATGCATGATGGGGGATGTTCAGAACTGAGTTCACTTGCTATAGACGTGATGAATCCGAGAGTCTTTACTAAACACCACATAACACGACCACACATTACAAGACCACAAGACCACAAATTACATGACAACGTATTACATAGCTACACATTACATTTTGCATGGCTGGCGTAGTTTTTAGCGGACATCCGGATAATCATGATTTCTCAGAAAAAATATATTTGCGGCTGATTTTCGGCTGAATACGAAATGTTCGGCTGAAGCCTGGTAAATAATGAATTAATATAAAAATTTAGCAATAAAACACTTTTACAATATTTAAGAAAAAGTTTTATATTTAAAAAATACTTTAAATTAAACACGTGAAGTCTGGTTGATTGTTTGCCGAAAAATTTGTGATCGATCGAATGTACTGTAATTACATTAATGAGTTTTTAGATTATCTCTATGTATCGCATTGTAGGCTAACATGTTAATTTTTAGTGGTCAAGTGTCGCGGTGCTTATTATATTGAACAACTTTTTTAATATTTTCCTGTCACGCGGTGCGGTGCGTATTATATAGACGATACTTTTTTTTTTTTAATTCGATATGTAAAACGTTATGCTAATCTGTCGCGCGATGCGCGTTGTATTAAACATGTTTTTTAACCCTTTTCACATGATCAAATCGAGCTGAAATTTTGCAGGTAGAATTAAGTAATTTTTTTACAAAAAAATTCTTTATATACAAGAGATAACAACATTTTGGAAATTTGGATTGTCGTGCTTTGCGTATTATAGTGAAAAGACTTTTAGTTTTGTCTCGTAACTAAATGATTTATAGTCAAAAACTTTGTTTTTTACGTTTTTTTAAAAAAATAACAATAGAAAGAAAAAGTTTTGTTCGCTGTCCTACTAATACAGTGCATGAATGCGATCCAGTTTCTGTCACTCAATACCTGATTGGCACTAGAATATCAGTTTATAACTGTCATGAATAAAACAAACGCGATGTATTTAGCTGTTAGGCTAATGCGATGCGCCGGATATTTCTGGCTGATTATCGATTTGGCGGCGTCGGCTGAGGGGTCTACTATACATTATATGGCCATAAATTACATGGCCACACATTACATGGCCACACATTACATGGCCACACATTACATGGCCACACATAACATGGCCATACATTACATGGCCACACATTACATGGCCACACATTACATGGCCACACATTACATGGCCACACATTACATGGCCACACATTACATAGCCACAAATTACATGGCCACACATAACATGGCCATACATTACATAGCCACAAATTACATGGCCACACATTACATGGCCACACATTACATGGCCACACATTATACGGCCACACATTACATGGCCACACATGGCCACACATTACATGGCCACACATTACATGGCCACACATTACATGGCCACACATTACATGGCCACACATTACATAGCCACACATTACATGGCCACACATTACATGGCCACACATTACATAGCCACACATTACATGGCCACACATAACATGGCCATACATTACATGGCCACACATTACATGGCCACACATTACATGGCCACACATTACATGGCCACAAATTACATGGCCACACATTACATGGCCACACATTACATGGCCACAAATTACATGGCCACACATTACATGGCCACACATTACATAGCCACACATTACGTGGCCACACTTTATTACACCTCCCCGAACATGCACATCTGTATGTGTGTCTGCCATTCTGTCAGTCTGCGATATGAGTGGGTTGAGATCGCAATCAGGCTGGGTAAAAAAAAATCTCATATAAAAAGACATACGCGAGCTTGAAAGACGCCACAAAGCAACGAAGGTTTTGGCATAACTTATTCGTCGGCGAACAAAGAAACAAAAACTAATATGAGTAATTAAAAAAATAAATCACAAGTAAGCTGCAGTTTTCACCAGGAATCCATCAACCAAATCAGAAAGATGAGAAAGAGAGTAGTCCAAAGGTTTATAGAGACTTAGAGAATAGCGTCTGGGTGTTTGCCTGTAAGTGCATCCGCCCATCTGTATGTGCACTCACAAGTCTGTATGTGCACCCACCAGTCTGTATGTGCACCCACCCGTCTGTATGTGCACTAACAAGTCTGTTTGTGCACCCACCAGTCTGTATGTGCACCCACCCATCTGTATGTGCACTCACAAGTCTGTATGTGCACCCACCAGTCTGTATGTGCACCCCACCCATCTGTATGTGCACTCACAAGTCTGTATGTGCACCCACCAGTCTGTATGTGCACCCACCCGTCTGTATGTGCACTCACAAGTCTGTTTGTGCACCCACCAGTTTGTATGTGCATTGGGCATCGACCTGACTGTATGTACACCCACCTGTCTGTATGTACACCCACCTGTCTGTATGTACACCCACTTGTCTGTATGTGCACCCACCCGTCTGTATGTGCATCCACCCGTCTGTATGTGCACCCACCGTCTGTATGTGCACCCGCCCGTCTGTATGTGCACCCACCGTCTGTATGTGCACCCACCCGTCTGTATGTGCACCCACCCGTCTGTATGTGCACCCGCCCGTCTGTATGTGCACCCACCGTCTGTATGTGCACCAAACCATCTGTATGTGCACCCACCTGTATGTTTCTAAGAAATATTGCGTTTAAAATTTAAGCAGTTCTCTGATTACCTAGAGATTTGAAATTCTACACAGATGTCCGTCACTGTTGACAACGGATGCTAATGTACTGTAGAAATTATTTTATTTGAAAAAAAATATATTAAACACTTGCCTTATCTTGGATTTTAACCAATCACATTTGGATTGAATTAAAAATCAAAGCTCAAAGTCCCAGACCAAACTATAAAAAAATAAGTTTTCAATCGCCCTGACAACATGAAACTTCGGCCAAGACTTTCTAATAAACATATCTTACAGTTTAACAAATTATTAGAGTGCTTACTTACTAATCTTAGGCAGCTAATAAAGTCCAACTGAGTGGCGCGGTGGTCTAGTGGTAGCGCGCTGGACTGTGGCAAAAGAGAGTCACGGGCTCAAGCCTAGGTGCTAGCAAGATTCTGTGGCAATGTTCTAGCCACACAAGCACTTGCTCATAAGTGGCGGCCCAATGAAAAGTGTGAACGCTACTTCACTAGCCACATAGGCCGTCATGTAAAGGGTTATTATTATTTTTATTGTTAAAGTCCTACTGATTTTAAACTGTTTCTCTTTGAAATAAAATTAAGCTCAATATGTTGCATCGACTGTTTTGATTAAATTTTTTTTTTTAAATACCTTACATACCATGAAGGTCCATGGGAGCAAGGGAAGTAGCGTTCACAAGTTTAATTGACCACTAACGAGCATGTGATTGTGCGGTTGCCAGTACCACGGCTCGAACTCGCGACTCGAGATCTTGCAGCGGTTCGGTAGTCCAGCTTAGACCACCGCGCCCCCTTGATTAAATATTATTTAACGTTAAATTTACTATAGAGGTTATATGGTTTAATATTTAGCATTTTGATTATTTGATAGCTAATGTAATGGAGTTATGAGAAATTTGCGTATGTACTGAAAATAAGACGTAATAGTAACACTAGAAAGATATTTGCAAATTTACTAGAGCTAAGACGACATTTGTCAAAGGAGGAAAAGTACATTTGACGACAATAGCCAATGTCAAGAGCTATAATGACATTTTGTCAATGTACTGGTATAAGGGCTACTAGAATTGCCTGGCTCCACAAGTAACTATTCGAAGCTTTCATAACAGCAAATGGGTCATTACTAGCTTCGATCTTTTAGAACAGTGGTCCCCAATCTTTCTATAACCGAGGACCGGTCAAAGTTTGATAATTTTAATTCGGTCCACTGAGGTGGGTGGGGGGGAGTCGTCGTTGATTGTTTATACATGTATTTTAGAATGTTTTGATTTGATTTTTTAAAACTTAATTGCTCTTTAAAATGCAATCAAAATAAAATAAAAGACAAAAAGAAAAAGAAAAAAATAAGGAAAAAAAAGAAAAAGAAAAAAGAATTAAAAATGATTTAATATTTTTACTCACTAGAATGTTAAATCAATGAGTGCCCTGGGCTTGTTTCTCTGCAACAAGACGGTTCCATCTGGAGGTAATAGGAGACAATGACGCCCGATGTCGGAAGCGTAACTGGGTTTTCCACGCCCTTGGCTAATGTATTTTTGGCGCCCTGGACAAATGGATATAAAAGGTCCAAAAGATAGGAAAATACTAAATTTGAATAAATTGAAGTATTAGCCCTCGGCACCCTTAGCAACTGCCCCGATGCAAAATCGTTTTTATGCCCCTGGCCAAAGTGTGCTGATTATGTCAAATTTATTCCATTGTTTTGTTTTGGTTGCTGTCACTGCAGGAAACCCCATTTACACAGATAGGATATCAGAAATGGCAATAGGAATTTATTTAATATGATGGCGGTCTCAGGATATCGCACCATGATTTAAATCCATAAAAATTAAAGCTTTTTCTCCAACGTAGTTTTAACGCCGCCGCCATTTGAGATCTCGAGCAGTTGAACTTCTTATAGCACAAACATTCTAGATTCGTCCTGTTTGTTGACAAATGGGTCACGTATCTATTCTTTACCAGTTGGTGGGTCCTTTGTGGTAAGGACGTAGCGCTCAAACTCTTTTAAAAACAACGACAGTTGATCGTGCACCAACTTGAACTTTTAATGCTCAGGCTCATTCCCGCTTAGAATTCCCTTTAATGTGTGAAAAATATCCAAAATGCCTCTGTTCATGCGCCGTCCCAACAACTCCAGTTTGGCTTTTAACGCAGCTTCTTTGTCTGCCAACTTTGAAACAGCTGTTTTATTTTCATCTGATTGAGTTCAATCAGCTGGCTGAATATGTCACACAGGTAAGCAAGTTTTGCGACCCATACCTTGTCACTGAAATGTGCTGCAAACTGTGACTGCTTCTCTGTGAGAAATCTTTACATTAACTCTCGTAATTCAAATACTCTGGTTTGGGATTTTCCTCTTGATAACCATCTTATTTCTGTGTACAAAAATAGTCATCAATGATCTGCGTCCATCTCCTCACAGAGCTGCTGAAGTGGGGGGTGAGTTAAGGGCACGCGCTTAGATGTGGTTAATAACTTTAATAACATTAATCAATACACTGTTAAAATCCGGTGACATTTTTCAGTTTGTCAACCTTTCCTTGTGAATGATACAATGCGTAGATTAATTCTGAGGTGCAACCTTCAAAATCAGGTAACCAACACGGGGGACCCATCATAATCGCGAAAGACAAAAGAGCGCTGACATGAGAGAGCGCTGACATGAGAGAGCGCTGACATGAGAGAGCGCCGACAAGAGAGAGCGCTGACATGAGAGAGCGCCGACAAGAGAGAGCACTGACATGAGAGAGCGCTGACAAGAGAGAGCGCTGACAAGAGAGAGCGCTGACATGAGAGAGCGCTGACATGAGAGAGCGCTGACAAGAGAGAGCGCTGACATGAGAGAGCGCTGACATGAGAGAGCGCTGACATGAGAGAGCGCTGACAAGAGAGAGCGCTGACAAGAGAGAGCGCTGACATGAGAGAGCGCTGACATGAGAGAGCGCTGACATAAGAGCGCAAAAAAAATTTATTGTAGGTGGTTGTTCCCATCTGTGCTAATGTGTCATTGATGCTCTTTTGAAAGGGTGACGCCAAAACAGGTTGCAACTGGTTCCCTGCGGTGTATGGAAAGACGCACGATCCCAAAATAAATACAACACTGTAAAATAACAATCATATGTAAATCATGTTATCTTCCTTTGGCGGCCGGTACCTTTGGTTCCACGGCCCGCTACCGGTCCGCATACCGGGGGTTGGGGACCACTGGTTTAGTATGTATGGCCCGGTTCACTGTGCCTAATAGTGATCTGGCTTAGCCGCGTTGACAGGACGTGATGTTTGTCATGACTTGGCCAGAACCACCATGTACCCGGTACAGTTCTTTGCTGGTGTACCCACAACAGATAGACGAAGCAAACATGCCTCGAATAACTTTGTCTCAATGCAATTCATGTAGGCCGCCTTGCAATAAGCTTAGATTCAGTGCTTCTCAAACTTACCAGTTCAGTGGATCTTCTATTGCGTGGACCACTGCCAACTATTGTTTCCTTTAAGGTTCTTTGCAAAGTAAAAAGAATTTTAAACAATCCATTTTGCGAAATATTAAGTTATCATATGTGAGATAATTCTCCAAATTGCAAAATAAGGCCACTCAACCAAATAACCTCTCATCCATATTTTCCCACATACATATGTTTATAGAACTTGAAACCACATACAGAGATCATTTATGCAGGAGCGGCGTTTGATGGTGGCAACTGGGGCGACTGCTCCAGGCCCACGCTTAGGTAGGCCCCGCGTTTCGGTCCTAAACATGTCTCGTCCAAAGAGTGGATGGTAGAACGTATGTTGGAAACGATTGTAAAGAAACGAAAGAGGCACTCTTGTAATCCTTTTTGAAGGTCAAATTCCGTAGCGTAGCTCTAGACGTAATTGAAAGCATTACACCGTTAGCGGAAAATAGGTCAGATGTACCATTCAGCCAATCCCCTTTATTTGTGTACACGTCATTCACAATAGATTTACTAAAATATTTATTTTTAGAAAACTGTGTCATCGGAATGGCAGTGTCTCCATAGCATACTGGTGCTTAGCGATCTTTACTAGTACTCTGGTCCCGCGGGGTCATTGCTGGCACTAGGCCCCGCGCTTACCTAACGCCGCCACTGCATTTATGTATGACACATTCGAACAAAAACGAAACAAAATCGAAAGATAAATATTTAATAGAGTTCATTTTTCAAACGACTAATCGTACAGCCATTAAATATTAGTATTTATTCTCAGTTCTTAACCGGTTTACTACACACCAAATTCTTATTTATTACATGCTTAAGATTTACACCAAGGTCTAAATGTATTAATTACTCTTAACGAATTTACGCTTAAGTCTAAATGTACTATACTAATTGAAATTAAACAAAGACCTAAATGTTTTACACTAAATGTAATTACACAATTTATTGCTATCTAATACAGGAATACCTATTACAGAAACCGTGTAACAATCCACTAAGTGAATTATTAGGGGGGGGGGGAACCTCCAATACAATATGATATATTACAAACAAGAACACTACAATATAAAACATTTCAATGGACAATAAATCTGAAGTTTGAAAAAATCATATATTTATTTTTTTACAAACTTGGAATTGTAAGACAGTTCTTCTGGTGGAAGGGAAGAAACATAGCTTCTCATTTACATAAACTATAGAAAACTGAAATTTTCTGCAAACTAACCATATGCACACTTCACACACCTAAAAGAATCTTTTAAGCATTTACAAAGTAATGGAGCCAAATCATACAGACAAAAAAGTAAAACCCACACATTATTGAGGGCCTATCAGGAATGTTTTTTGAATTTGCGCTCCACAGAGGCAGTGGCATCAAACGGACAATGATGTTTATGTGTAAAGGGGGGGGGG
>MUZC01000905.1:1052633-1086291 GCA_002072015.1 Radix auricularia
GGGGGGGGGGTATACAGGTGTGATACGGTTAATTCATGGACATTAATTTACTTACACGTGTGCAAGATTTCGTTCAGACTCATACCCCAACCATTCCATCTAACCGGCCATCGTTGGCAATAAGACTTTTAATGAACATTTATATAAGGGGTCCTCAACTTTTTGATCATTTATATACATTATGTGTCTTGTTTGTGGCCACACACAAAAAATGTAACAAGAATTACAAATCATTTTATGACACTAGTTTTTATTTTATTTTCTAAAGTACAACTCAATACTTTTTTCAGAACACAAGTACATGACATGATTAAAGGTTAACATTGAACGTGTTCTCATTTGTGTACTATCAAATAGTAATAGGGACTAAGCTCTTCAAATATACAACTTCTACAACTAACTACACACACTTTTGACAAGAATCCCAAGTTCGATAACTCCTTATCACCGTAACAACGACTGTTTCCTAGACTTATGCCGAATCCAGATCTCTCCCTGTTGCTTGAGTTAAGTCGGCTTTTTAATGCCATGGTCAAGTCAAGATGGCAATAAATGGCGGACAGCTCGGCCAGACGTGAATTACATCAAAACAACAACAGGTCTTGGCTGAGTTTAGTCGTTCGCTAATTATGATGACGACGGAGGGAAAAAAACATTGGAAAAAAAGTGTTGGGGCTAAAAATCCTTTTGATAGAGAAGGGAGTTAAACCAGCGAGGAGACTGACAAGTTGACGTCACGTGACAATGACAGTGTCTACAAGCAATCAATGTATAGACGTCACGCAAGGGTCAAGTAGATCTGAAACGTTCAATATCTTAAACTGGGAATCATAATGGACAGCAAGGAATAGAACAGTAACAGAAAGTGCATGGCGATTGACTGCCGATATTTGAACAAAGGGGGGGTAGAGGGGGAGGGTCAGGGAGTGAAAGTGGGGAATATGACATCAATGCCATGTGATTTCAAGGTCCTTAAGCCAGGCCTCCAGCTTGGGGGGGGGGGCGGCTGACATTCTTTTAGTCCCCGCAGTCTGCTCTAATAGTCCACTAAACTGGTCAATAATTAACTTGTCTGGGATGCAACCAACTGAAGCAACTAAACACTGGTCATTGATACATCAGAAGACACAAGACTGGCAAAAACAACATCCATGTACACAGGTTATAAAAGTAGTCAAAAAATGCATAGATTGGTTCAGTGCTAGAGAACATCTATTACCTATAGGCAACATCAATTAGGTATACGCATGGAGGAGAGAGGATGGTGATGAAGAAATCGAAGGAAGGTGCAAAACTAACTCATCAATTTATTTCAGACATTAACCAGCCTTAAGTTTTATTATACTGTGAAATCTTTGTCAGCTAACACTAGCAATACCAGTATGTTGTCCTCAACTGGGATTTGTTCAATTTAATTTTTTAACATACATTCAACATAATTTACGATTTATATATTCATCTACAGTGCATGTGCGCCACACAGTGTGGCTTAACATTTTTTCAAATATAAATATTCATGTCTCCAGAACCATCGTTGTAACATGCCACCCACAGGTCAGATGACAAAATTAAAATAATTTCAAGCTTTCTCTATGTCTGTCTCAGAACTAGCACTAGCACCAGCACTAGCACCAGTCCTAACACTAGAGCCAGCACCAGCACTAACATATTCACTAGTACTAACGTGAACGCTAGTTGTTACATTAGCACAAGTACTAGCACTAACATGAGCACTAGTACTTACATTAGCACAAGTACTTGCACTAACATGAGCACTAGTACTTACATTAGCACAAGTACTAGCACTAACATGAGCACTAGTACTTCCATTAGCACAAGTACTAGCACTAACATGAGCACTAGTTGTTACATTAGCACAAGTACTAGCACTAACATGAGCACTAGTTGTTACATTAGCACAAGTACTAGCACTAACATTAGCAATAGCACTCACTTTAGCACTATTATAACCAACATAATCAGCTCAAACAACACTGCCAACACAATATTTTAAAAAATCAGACACAGGATTTCAGTGGAGAGATGCACAGATCATTGGGAAGGAAATCTACATTTTTAAAAAAAACCCAAGAATTAAATACTGAAGAACAAAGTCAGTAAAATTCAGAAAAGAACAAAAAAACATAGGAAATCCTCATCAATAAAATAGTCAGTCAGATATTATAAATATTTAGCATACCGGGTACCTCCAAATGAATTGATATCAGCTGCAATCTGAAGAAAACCCTTCAGATACATCATTTTCAGTTGTTACACATAAGTATATTTCATTTGCTACAGTTATAGCTGATAAATTAAGTGACAACATATACATATCATTCCAGTGTCTACACATACAAATAGTTTCTGAGGATACACTTATAGAAAATACCATTGGATACATTTACAGTGAATTTCATATGATACATGCACAGCGGATTTCATAGACTACACATCCAAAGAATATCTTTGAAGTATTTATAAATCATTATGACACTTTAAAAAAAAACACCAAAAAACAATTCAATAATATCAGGGGAAAGGTCCAAAATACAGATAATATAGCATAGAAAAAAATTCTAGCCATTTATGAGATTAGATGGAACCAAATGTGACATAATTAGGATAAAGCAAAAAAATGTTCAAGTCAAAAAATGTCTTTGAAACAAGAGGCGTTTGTCATCTTTAGTTTCTTTGAATCTTTAGGTCAAAGGTCATTATGATCTCAGAGATTATTCTGAACTTTGACCTCAGGGTCAAATACCTTATATAATTTTTAAAATTATTATTTTATCAAAGGAAAGACAGACCAAACTGGTTTTGAAAACTTGCAAATCTTTTTTAAACATTGTCATAGTAACAAAATTACAAAAACAAGAGTTCTTAGCTAATGCAAGTTTAAAGGGGAGTAATGGCAGAATGCCTATAAAAATGTTTGCAAAGTTGTGTAGTAAATAAAACACATTTTTAAAAATCTAAATTTCAATCTGACTACAGTAACAATAAGAAGATATGTATGGTAAAGTGTCATATAATTAGTATATTGCAGATGATCATACAAACAATGAGGTGGGAATAATACAAATGACAAAGGAACTGTCTGTTACCATGGAGATTGCCAGCAACAAAGAATAAATACTTTAAATAACAGAGCTCGTCATGCAGAAACAAATAAGCCTTGATATAACAATTAGATAACATCCGACTTGCTGCCAAAACTCTTCATTTGGTTTTATTAATCCATTAGCAAATCACTCCCATATTCATTTATCCCCCACTGCCAGTGCAAACCCTGGATACATTAGTACCACATTACCTTCTCCACCTGTTAACCACCAGCAACCCTGCACATATCATTACATTATTACCTTCTCAACAGCCATCCCACCTTTTCAATTTTACCACCAACCATACCAAATATCTCTCCACGCATATCTCTTCCCACATTCCTTTCTCTACATATCTTACCCCACATATCTCGCCCCACATATCTCACTCCACATATGTTATCCCACCCCACATATTTCCCCCCACATATCTCGCTCCACATATCTCGCTCAGCATCTCGCCCCAAATATATTACCCCACATAATTTGCTCCACATCTCGCCCCACCGCCATCAAGCTTCAAGCCTGCTTCTGGAATGATCTGATAATTATAATACAAAAAATACTCAAACATTGAAGTGAAAACAATATAAAATATTAAAACTGAACACAAGTTTTTCTTTCACTAAAAATAGAGAAAAAAAAATAACTTTATGGTATGAGGAGTTTTGGTTGAAGACATTTTAATTAAACCCTAGTCAGTCAATGTTCAATTAAACCCTAGTCAGTCAATGTTCAATTAAACCCTAGTTAGTCAATGTTCAATTAAACCCTAGTCAATGTTCAATTAAACCCTAGTCAGACAATGTTCAATTAAACCCTTGTCAGTCAATGTTCAATTAAACCCTAGTTAGTCAATGTTCAATTAAACCCTAGTCAGTCAATGCTCAAATGAACCCTATTCTTTCCATGAATGTTCATTATTAGAACAATCATGGATGCCCTGAACATTACAGTGGTGTGTAGTGAAACATTATTCTCAATTGCTATAAAACATTGGACTCATGTGCTATAAGACATTGGACTTATGTGCTATCCAATACCCAACAGAGCATTAGAATTTGTTCCTGGTAACAATAACAATTGCTAGCAATGCATTGTCCGAATTAAATGCAGGAAAAATATATAATCTTATAAACTAATATAAAACCCTGGGCTCTTTTAAAATCATCTAAATAATGATTAGTTAATGCCTGATATTTTCTGTGGAAATTCACTGGGGAGGAGGGATAATGCAGCAGATCAAGACTTGATCATTTCAAATGAAAGCCAGAATGGCGATAAGTTCAAAGTGGAGCATAAGACTTGGATCAGATCTTACATAATGAGTTGTAGGCCCTTTTAAATTGGACAATTATCTGAGAGCTAAATAAAATGAAATGTAAATCCAGTGGTAACCAGAATCAGTCTCGTCAGTGGTCAGTGCAGTCAATTTTCAGCTCATTGAAAGGTCTGTCAGTTAAAATAATTCTCACTGTCTGAATTTTAATTGTTGGCATACTTTTTCTATGGTCTGAATAAAATCAATTTTTACACAAAAAACTTCAATATGACAGAATAATAATAAAAATAGTACATGATAAATACGAAGGTAAAAGCTTTCATTTTGACATAATAATAAGAATTATAATGTAATAAATACAAGGGTAACAAACTCCAATAAGACAGAATGATAAAGATAGTATGTAATAAGACAGAATGATAAAGATAGTATGTAATAAGACAGAATGATAAAGATATTATGTAATAAGACAGAATGATAAAGATAGTATGTAATAAGACAGAATGATAAAGATAGTATGTAATAAGACAGAATGATAAAGATAGTATGTAATAAATACAAAGGTTAGTGAGGGAATCAGTTATGTGATTGATTATGGAACCTAAAATAGTCACAGCCAGATATGAGCTAAACAAGTTTTTGACAGTCAATGCCACAATGGGTTACTCAAATTAACAATAAACAGTTTAGGGTCGTTCCCTACGGTTTACATGTGAGTGAAATGAGAACATATAATTATTGTACAATTGTAGACATTCAAACATTTCAAAAACTTAATCTATTCAAAATATGGCTTTAAAAAAAAGCCACCAAAAAAATTAATATCTCAAAAACTGATTCCATTCAAAATATGGTAGATCTTTTTTTTAAAAAAACTTGCATATCTCAATAACTGTTCCTATAAAAAATGTGGTTTAATTGTAGAAATGTGCATGCCTAAATAACTGACACTTCAAAATGAGATAAACCTAACATGACATAATGATCTTCATTTGTTTCTAGTGAATGAGATTATTTCCTGGAATCAGGGATTAGAAACCAAACCATAAGTTTTCTCAAAAAAAAAAGGTTTTTTGTACATACTCACAAAAATCAGCTAACAGATGAGTTTTCACAATTTAAATTTAAAAGCACATTTTTGTATAATTAAATAATAATCCCTTAAAATATGTTTAAAAGTATGTTTTTAATGTTTTTGTTTTTCTTCCATCAGGTTTTGAAATTGTTTTCAAATTAAACTGTTGAATGGATGAACAGTGGAACAATCCAAATAATTTTTACAAAAACTTTTAACACATCATAATAATAAATAGATCTACCAGGTAAATGATGCCAAGGGTCAAAATTAAATGTAAATCTAAAATAAATTTGTTAAGACTTTAAAATAACCAATGAGGTCAGTCAATGATAAGAGCTACAACAATACCTGACACCTTGGGGGAAAAAAAAAGACAAACAACGTGAGTTCAAATATTAAAGTATATCAAAATAAATAATTCTTACTATAACAACAACAAAATCTGAAGTTTAAAAATGGTGGTTTAACATGGAACAATAAAGATATAAGCAAACCAACCCCGAAGCCCCCAAAAAATAATAAAATAACCGATTATCATTTCTTGAACATCCTCAGGCACCCGGCAGGATCAGTCTAACATGGGATGAGACATTGGATATTTATTACATATGAGAATTAACACAGCTTGTAACAATACTGACTAGTTAGATACAAGTCTAGCTATGGTTAGAAATTATTATTAATATCATAACAAGGGTTGTTTTAACATCATTTTATCCTTTTAAACAAAAAAAACCACTGTCAATAAAAAGCTCAACAGTACCCCATCAGTCTCAGCAAACAAAGCAGAAAATATCAGTTATAAACACATCATAGGGGACAGAACTACTCAGCCAAGATGTCATCTAATAAAACTCCCATGAGATAAACAGATCAATGTGGTTATTACATGGTCCAAAATGTCACCAGCCTGCACTACAAGCATTACAGAATGACCTCAGTGCTGAGATAGAGGCGATTACTTCTCATGGCATTTCACAAACCTTAAAAAGAAATACAGCATGTGTCAGGATGTTTGATAAGTGACATGAATGTCACAGATATTCCAAAGTTAAAAATCATAAATTTAAAAAAAAAATTTAGGTTGAACTTAAACAAAAAAGTTCTCAAAGCAATAACTGAATATACACTTGATCTACTGAGACCAGGATGTGAGAAGAAAGATGCCCCTTAAAGGCATGTCCTTGGTGCAGCTGCCCAGTCAATGAAATAAGAGAAAGAAAGACACATCACAAATAAAATTGTAATAAAAGTGATATAATTATTTTTTTGCTACCTAAAACAGCATCATGAATTCACCATTCTTCCACTTGTTATCTCCTTGTAGTTCATTCAATAACTTTGCAAGGCCGATTAGATGTAAAGAATTATTCTGAAATTTTAAACAACAGCCACGTGCTGCTAAAGGAGTTAATGATAACGACCACAGATTTACAAATACTATTCTCAAAATCCTTGATTATTTAAACACTTTCATAGAGCATTGGGGGAAAAAATGAATTTTAAAAAACTTACTATACTTTTAAAACTCTGAATATCAACTTCTTCATTTACCCACATAAGTTTGCTAGCTTGGATAGTAAGTGCTCTACACTGCAATGGCAACACCAAGACACACATAATGAAGTCAGTTATTGGTGAGATGTATTCTACCTACCAGCACGTCACCTAGTTTGTGATGTGGATGAATGCTGTGGTCTGATATGATCTAACAACTACCAGCACGTCACCTAGTTTGTGATGTGGATGAGTGCTGTGGTCTGATATGATCTAACAACTACCAGCACGTCACCTAGTTTGTGATGTGGATGAATGCTGTGGTCTGATATGATCTAACAACTACCAGCACGTCACCTAGTTTGTGATATGGATGAATGCTGTGGTCTGATATGATCTAAAAACTACCAATCCAAACAACTAGTTATGGTGACAATAAGAAGAGTAAAGATGTGACAAATAGTAACAACTGGACTAATGAGCTCCTAGCAGGTGACTGACATCTGTGACACAAGGATCAGACAAGGGGCTAAACTCCTAGCAGGTGACTGACATCTGTGACACAAGGATCAGACAAGGGGCTAAACTCCTAGCAGGTGACTGACATTGTGACACAAGGATCAGACAAGGGGCTAAACTCCTAGCAGGTGACTGACATCCGTGACACAAGGATCAGACAAGGGGCTAAACTCCTAGCAGGTGACTGACATCTGTGACACAAGGCTAAACTCCTAGCAAGTGACTGCCATCTGTGACACAAAGATCATACAAGGGACTCCTCCCCTTCCTCAGACTCCCAATCATCAGAATCATTGTAACACAACGGTCGCTTGTCATGGACTGATGTAAGTCTGTTGTTGTTGAGCACATGTGTAGTTATGCGGGAAGGTAGAGACCGTTCTTGTTTCTGGACTGGGACAACTGGCAATGAATGGCCTGGCCAGGGAGTTGAAGCCTGGCCTGGTAAACCTGGCCGGTAGACCTGCGGTTGTTTCTGTGCAGACACAGTTGAACTTGGCTGCACATCTGATAGGAAGTGGACGAACTTTTGTGGTGGGTGTGTTGATGTTCTGTGAGGTTGGTGAGGTGTCGTTCGTTGTTGTGTGGGTTGGTTGCCGTGTTCACTATTTCGGTCCAGCTTCTGACCGGGTGTAAGTGATGGATGGGGAGGGGGAGGTAGATAAAAGTTTTCCCACTGTTGGCCTGGCGTCTGTTTGGTGGTGGGTGACAAGGCGTACATCTTGAGAAGCTGCTGCCGCTGTTGGTTGTTGACTTCCTGCTTTTTATGAAGGAGCAGAGAACTCTGCAGGCTGTCCATTTCAGATTGTGGACTGGCCAATGGTGTGCTGGGGTAAGAGCGGCTTTGATGTTGGTCAGAGAGTGAGCTAAGGCTGGACAAATCCAGGACCAGATGATTGGCTCCATTATGCTGAGGTGATCCAACATGAGCTTTTGATGGCTCAGATGGAGAGTGTTGAGTCTGCTGATGTTGCCTCTGCTGTAGAATCAAACGTCGAGACGGCGGTGGTGATGACAACAGCTGTGGCTGACTGTGACTGATGCTTTGTTGGATGCGTCGGACCGACCTCGGGGACTGAGACATTCTTGACTGCTGGGGTGGTTCATGGTCGTGCCACAGGTCTTCATCAGATCTGGCACTGGTTTCTGCAGGCTGCTCTTGCTTCTCAATGTCTAGGTCACTGGGGAGTGACTTGTGTCGGAGGATCGGACTAGGCTCCGTCCTGAGCTCCTTGAGTGGCTGGACCGAAAGCACAGGTCGAACGTGCTTGATGTCATCATCACTGTCTCTAAACTGCTGGTACTTGTGTCTGGGCCTTTGGGACACAGTTTTACTCTCTTTCTTCTCTCCTCTCTCGGGTGGGACTGGTCCATGCACATCTTGTGCTGGCCTGTGCACATCTTGTGCCGGTCTGTGCACTTCTTGTGCCGGTCTGTGCACATCTTGTGCCGGTCTGTGACTTGGCTGAGAAACTTGTTGCTGAAGCTGTTGTCTGGGGAGTCCTTTCTGAGTGTGTGTGCCTTGGTGTTGTGTGTCTCCATGAGGTTGATGTTGCTGTTGTTGTTTGGACCTGACTTCATGGCTGCCTTGCTGCTCACCCTGTTGTCTATGAACAAAAAACTTGACCTTTTTTGAAGACTGAAATTTTTAGAATGTAATAAAATTAAGTTAGTGATATTCTAGCATAAAAGAAAAGATTAGACTGATGACGTATTAAAAATTACAAAATAATTTTCAAGATAACATTTTAAAGATTTTAGGTTAACATTAATTTCATTATGTCCTACTAGGACAGTTGCAAAGATATTAAAATGCATTACTCAAGTTCTACCAATGAGAAACAAAATTGAAGCCAATAAGTAAAATTAGAAGAAATCAAGCTGAAATTATGGTGTACTTCCAGGTGCACTAATGGGGCACACCTGAAATGACTAGCAGCAAAACAAGAGATTTCCTTTATTTCATACAGTTTTCATGCAGGCCAAGCTTGGATGCTATCATGTGTTAGATCATGAGTATAATATTTGGGGCTACAGCCTCCCATGATGCTACATGCAGAGTGCCTTAAAGTACTTATAAGATCATGTTGATGGTTGTCAATGAATGTCAAAGATATCACTCATATAATAATAATAAGATGATAGCAATGGACTTTAATATCTATATATCTAGCATGAACCACAAAAGATTGTTTTTTCTCAAGACGCTTCTGTAAACTTTTGGTGTAGTTTAACTTCTGCTGTAACATGACTTTTGGTGTAATATGACTTCAGGTGTAATATAACTTTTGGTGTAAAATGACTTTTGATGTTATATGACTTGGTGTAAAATGACTTTTGGTATAATATGACTTTTGGTGTAAAATGACTTTTGGTGTAATATGGCTTTTGGTGTAAAATGACTTCTGCTGTAGTATGAGTTTTGGTGTAGTATGATGTAGTGTAGCTGATGTTGTAGTAAGGCTTCTGGTGTAATGATGTAGTAGGAATTTGAGTGTAGTATGACTTAGTATGACTTCTGGTGGAGTATTTGTATAGAATGACATAGTTTAAAGTATGCATTATGGTTTTTGTATGACTTATGGTATGGTACTTTTAACTTCTATTACAGTATGGTGTAGTAAGACATCCAGTGTAAAAGTTCGATGAAACATAATTTGAAAATCTAAAATGATTTATTATGACGTTTGAGATAGTATAATGTAGCATGAATTCTCATGTGGTATTGGTATGGTGGAATTTTGAGTGAAAAATGTTTGTCTTTAAATGCTGGCATTAAAAAAAATAATTAATTTTGTGTGTATAAGGGGTGGGGTGTGGGTGAGGGGTGTGGCACAGTCTTGATGAAAAACTCAGTCCTAAACTGAATAAATTAGTGAGGTTATTCTGTTAGGTAATACAATCATTGGTTAGGTGAACATTTCGTTAGGTTAGGTTAACATTTTACCTTGTTAATTTGAAAGTTAATTATTGCCCTATGGAATGATGACTAGTCAAGTTTCTTGATAAATAACACATCTTTACTGTTAAGTAATGTACAAATAAGAAAATTAAGGAATTCTATTGAGACTAACCACTCTAATAATGCCACAATTTTAATTCAAATGTGAAGCCTAAGATTTCTTTATTGCCTTTTTTTTTTATTTGCCAAAAACACAGTGTCCTGTTATGTAAGTAGAATCAAGTCTAATACTGTATACTTAGACAGACTAGCAGACTAGCTTTGACTTAAAGTTAAATTATAGGGTAGAATGGCTGTTAAATCTTAAAAGTTAAAAAAAATTCTAGTCTACTGAAAAAAAAAACTCAAATAAGAAGAGCAACTCACCTGGACTAACATTCACTCTGATTGCATGTCAGTGAGAAAAACAAAGAGAACATGAGTGGCCAACTATAGCACCATTAGTAGGGGAGGGCATGACGTGGTCAGGGAAAGGAGACAGGGGATGCCGTCAGAATAGCTGTCAACTAACAGGGGCCTAATTAGGACCCTTGTGTCATTGCAGTGGTCTGTAGCTAAATTATGGGTCAAAACTATTTCATTAGGTCAAGATGACAGTTATTTCCTGAGGTCAGACCTACATCTCACTAGTATTTCGAAAAATAGCTGCTTTGGTGGATAAAACTGTATGAATTTTAGTAGAAAATACGAGTGATCAGGCTTATTGATAAGTAGATATGTGTCCTGCAAACAGGGTATATATGAGCCTGACTGGACGTCTTGTCAGGCTTGTACATACCCTGTTTGCAATGACACATATCTACTGAAGAATTTAAGTATTGGAATCAACCGAGACTTGTCCAATTTCTACATGTTTATCAAGAGTTTAGTCCAACCTATTGGTCTGTTCAAAGTAGTCACTTAGAAGATAGTCAAAGTTAACTTCATGTATTGTCATATCCAAGGCAACGAATTTAGTAGGCTGTAGTATACAGATGCAAACATCACACACGAGCACACACACACACACTGATCATAACAGAACAATGAAGAGTTAGAAGCAACACACACAAAATCTACACAGTAAACCCAAGTTAAAGCAATCAACAAACGTTCTCTCATTTGATTTGGAATGGATTTGTATAAACTACTTTTATAAGGTTAGTTGACCACCATCTACTACATGGTCTAGATGACCACCATCTACTACATGGTCTACATGACCACCATCTACTACATGGTCTAGATGACCACCATCTACATGGTCTAGATGACCACCATCTACATGGTCTAGATGACCACCATCTACTACATAGTCTAGATCACCACCATATACATGATCTAGATGACCACCATCTACTACAGGGTCTAGATGACCACCATCTACTAAAGGGTCTAGATGACCACCATCTACATGGTCTAGATGACCACCATCTACATGGTCTAAATGACCACCATCTACTACAGGGTCTAGATGACCACCATCTACTACAGGGTCTAGATGACCACCATCTACATGGTCTAGATGACCACCATCTACTACAGGGTCTAGATGACCACCATCTACATGGTCTAGATGACGACCATCTACTACAGGGCTAAATGACCACCATCTACTACAGGGTCTAGATGACCACCATCTACTACAGGGTCTAGATGACCACCATCTACATGGTCTAGATGACCATCATCTACTACAGGGCTAAATGACAACCATCTACTACAGGGTCTAGATGACCACCATCTACTACAGGGTCTAGATGACCACCATCTACATGGTCTAGATGACCACCATCTACTACAGGGTCTAGATGACCACCATCTACTACAGGGTCTAGATGACAAACCATCTACTACATGGTCTAGATGACCACCATCTACTACATGGTCTAGATGACCACCATCTACATGGTCTAGATGACCACCATCTACTAAAGGGCTACATGACCACCATCTACTACAGGGTCTAGATGACCACCATCTACTACAGGGTCTAGATGACCACCATCTACATGGTCTAGATGACCACCATCTACATGGTCTAGATAACCACCATCAACATGGTCTAGATGACCACCATCTACATGGTCTAGATGACCACCATCTACATGGTCTAGATGACCACCATCTACTACAGGGTCTAGATGACCACCATCTACGTGGTCTAGATGACCACCATCTACTACAGGGCTAAATGACCACCATCTACTACAGGGTCTAGATGACCACCATCTACTACAGGGTCTAGATGACCACCATCTACATGGTCTAGATGACCACCATCTACATGGTCTAGATGACCACCATCTACTACAGGGTCTAGATGACCACAATCTACATGGTCTAGATGACCAACATCTACTACATAGTCTAGATCACCACAATATACTACATGGTCTAGATGACCACCATCTACTACATGGTCTAGATGGCCACCATCTACTACATGGTCTAGATGACCACCATCTACTACAGGGCCTAGATGACCACCATCTACTACAGGGCTAAATGACCATCATCTACTACATGGTCTAGATGACCACCATCTACATGGTCTAGATGACCATCATCTACTACATGGTCTAGATGACCACCATCTACTACAGGGCCTAGATGATCATCATCTACTACAGGGCTAGATGACCACCATCTACTAAATTTATATTTTTTTATTTATTTTTTTTGGGGGGGAGGTGTCAAAGCTATGTGACATCTTATTGGAGGGAGGGTCTAAGTTTTTGTGACCAAGTCATCATTTATGGACGGCCCCTTTATCAAATTTATCAAAGAGTGAATGTGTTAAATAATTTCAAGTCCTATGAATGATTATTTGTTTGAAGACAATTTGACGTTGTGGGTTTTATTGTTGAGAGTTTTTCTTTAGCTGGTCATTGACAGAGAGCACATTCTCCAAGTTCACACAATAAATGCCTTAGGGGCCTAACACCAGCATTTATAAGGCATGACATCAAGTAGATACCATCTATCCCCCTACCACAAGGAGACACAAACAAAACATGCATTCAACAGTTAACACTGATGATGTCACCCACCTGATCAGCTGCAGTGGGGCAGGGGATGGAATGGGAATCTGAAAATGTCAAGGAGAACATCAGCAATTGTTAAAAATGGACAGACATGCCACAGGCTCTATATCTCAGGGCTTAGGCTAACTCATCAAAGGCTATTTCTGACACTGTCTGTGTTGAATCATATATTAGGCTATAATTCTATTTGACAATATTTGTCATGATAAACATACCTGGAAAAATCTCCCCCCCCCCCTCTTTTTTTTTATTGTAATTGTAATGTAATTTATTTGAGTGAATCTAAATAGTTAACTCTGTCACTAGGTCTTACTGCCACATTATCTGAATATTTTATATAATTAAACCAAGCAAACATTTCATCTAAAAACATCCGTTCTGAATCCTCTATGATAAAGGTTTGATTTATGGATTATATCCATCTCTCATTAAAGGAAATTTTTTATCTATTTTTTTTTAATGCACAAAATTCAAACAAAGGTTGTAAAAAAAATGTCAACATCAAGGCACTAGTCAAGTTTCACTACTGTAGTTACTGCCTGTATAACATAATATGACAAGCAAAGATGATGGGGTTATAAATAGATATGTGAAAGCTGCCTACAAGTTAGCAAGAAGTTACAGTCATTTAATCTCTGAATTAGAGAGGCCTAGTGTTATAATTGGTCTGGTGAGAATCTAGACATAAAAAAACGATCCTGAAAAATCCATCAACAAATAAATGGATTTTATCACTTTATCCATCTTTAAATATATTTTTCATCCACACCATTATTAACATGGAGGCAGTAGTGAATGGGATTAGATTGTGGATTAAATGGTGATAGATATTTTCAAATGATAACAAAATGATGTAAAAAAAATATGATTTTAAAGTATTTGTAAATAAGGCTTTGATATATGGGGATATTCAGATACAAGAATACAAATATGTGAAAATAACTAAACTAAGAGCTAGCCCTATTTTTTGGAAACATGTCAAATGTTTTATTTAAAAAAATCAATGCAAATGCTTTTGTCCCTTAAATGTACATATTTTCGTCACATAAATATATAAAGGTTTAAGCCATATGATGTAATGGTTAAAGCAATAAAGAAGTAAAGGATGAAGCCATAAAAATTAGGGCTGTTAACGATTAATTGAAATTTAATTGTTAACTTTTGAAAAATTAATGATTATTAATCGTTAATTTTGATTAAAGCCAAAAATTAAAATGTTTGATGTCACAAGTAACACTTATTAAACGATCTTGTTGAAAATCTAAATAACACTGGAATGTCTCCTTTATATGTCATCTTTAAACCAACTACGCAAAACGACAAGTGTGTTGACATTATTTGGTTCAAGTGATGAGTGGGTCTAATTGACAATATAACCAGCCATTCACATGGAACTGAGTAGCTGAGGTAACTGGTATGCACAAAACTGTCTTGGTAAGGAATGACATTATAGAATATCAGTGTTCATTAAGTTTAAACTATTGTAGAGGTTTAATGTTCAGGAAATTTCATCTCAATTTTTGTAACGCAGTAATTCATCAGAAGAGTTGTGGTCATTTTCTTTCTCTGAGTCAGACTCCATTACTGCCATTAGCTTCATGCGCTTTTCATTCGGTTTGATAAGTAGGTGAAGTATTAGAACCATGGTAGGCAAAGCTTATCAACATTTTGAACATTCCCTCCCGTCAGTCAATAGTTTTTAAAAAATGTTCGTGTATCAACTGGAAATTTTTATTATTTTTGGCCGCAATTTTTTTTTATTTTATTTTTTTATTTTTTGACATCCAATAATTTACAAGTGATTGGTCATAATCGAGAAATTAATTGTAAATTTCCACAGCTCTTATAATAATAAAAATGTAATGGTTTAAACCATAAAAATGTTAAGGCATATAAATGTACAGGTTTAAGCTGTTTAAATGTTAAGTTTGAAGTCATGTTAATGTATGGTTAAAGTCATAAATGTAAAGGTTTGTGAAATAAATAAATAGGATTTTGTCCTCTGTATATGATTCAATTCTACACTCATGAGAATAAATTAACTCTATCATAAGTATTTATAAGCCTACACAGTTTACAAGTAGGCAAGTTATACTGGTTATAGTCCTACAGTGACACCTGTCTACTTCAATAGCTTCTACATACAATAGTGTGTGTACGTTCATTAAATAATAATGCTATCTTAATTATTATTTCAGCTAAGTAAGTAAATTGTGTCTACACGTTTTGTAAAGATTAATGAAAATGTGATAAGAGTTTATTAAGCTTATAAATATTTTAATATCCTACTTTGCAAATTTTCATACATCAGGGCTATAAGAGGAGCATGTCTTGTCATATTTGAGGCATTAATATATTACCAGATACACTTACTAGAGTTTAGCATAGTCATTAAAGAAAATTGACTGATGTGTTAAATTACAAGAAACAGTTTAATGAGCATGCTGGAGAAATATCCAATGAATCTGATAGCCTGTTAGTACAACCAGCCCTTGTTAAAGGGAGCTAACCCAGACAAAGCTGTAAGCTTGAAATACCTAAACAGCTGATTCAAAAGTGTCAGGGTTCACTGATCCCAGACGGAGGAGGGTTGGGGTCTGGGGGGAAATGCCCAGTGACTTGGGGGTCTTACAGCCGACATGGGGAATTTCTGGGGAAATTCTGTACGACGCAGGATTGTTGTTGGGGGCTTTATATTGGGAGCTTGAGGCAGCAATGTGCTGAGTTGGGGGTGCCAAATGCTGGGAGAGGGGTGCAAAATGCTGCGATGGGGTAGCAATGTGATGGGATGGAGGCGCAATGTGCCAAGATGACAATGCCCTATGCTGGGAGGGGTGCAAATAGTTAAGATGGTGCTGGGTTGGCTGGGGGGCAAATATGATCTGTGAGGGGAGGAGAAAGGCAACAGCTGTGGAAATATGCAGGCAAAATCATGTGTTAATGTAGTGGCCGACATGCTGTGAGACAAAACACATAAATAACTTAAGTATTGGAGCACACGTCAGTCATGAATGTTGATGGAAGAAAATTTTTATCTATTAGCTTAAATGCCAGTCATGACTGTTACTGTAATATAGTTTCAAATGTGTGGTCCTTGGCTTGTACTGGGCGACACACAAAAATGGGAACTTTTTAACGATCCAATTAAACCAAGATTTACTTTTTTTTAAAAAAACATTTTATTCACAGCAAAGGAAACCTTATAATATGACATTAAAAAAATATTCATGGAATTTATATATTGTGTCAGCCTGTATATGTATTAGCCATATTAAAAGTAAGTATGCTAAAACATTTGTTTGTACAATTATATACATTTAAAGTTACATGCCTGGTCCATTAGAGTTAATAAATAAAAGGATATGGTCTGCTTTATTTATGAAACTAAAGAGAAAACTTTTTACTATATTTTGGTGCTTATGATGAGCTGGCCACTACATATGGACATCACTGGACTACTGAAACATTTATGTCTAAGTTAAATAAATCTGTCTTCACATAATTAGTGAGAGTTCATAATAAACATTTATCCCAGTAAACTAACAGAGAGACTAACATATATTTTTTTTAAAACTATTTCCATTCTTTTATTTTTGGGATGAGATTTTAGTCTTACAAGAAATGTATACCTTAAAAAAAAGGGTTAACCGTTAGCAATTTTTAAAATACTTTTTAAATGAATAGTTAAATATGTTGTTTTTTAAATTTGAAAATGTTAGTGATTAATTAATTTAAATAGGTTTAAGAAACAAAATTATTTAACGTGAGCTCTTTGTGTTACATTTAATAACTAGTTCCTTTTGTAAACAATTGTTATATTAGTCATGTTTGTTCAAAAAATAAATTGTCATCACTTGAATATATAAAAACTTTAATAACGACAACAACACAGACAAGGGCTATAAAGCATCACAACACATCAAACACTAGTTTGTCTATGAACACAGTTGTTAAGAAACACTTACACAACTCCTGGAAGATCATGCAATCTAAAGTAAATATACACATGGTTCATATTTGCTTGGGCCACAAGACGTAATGGGTAACAAGAAAGCAAATTACAACGACAGCCCACACACTCCTGCCCCATGACCCAATTAACAACAGAGTGAAAGAGCTGTCAGCAATCCTTCGACAAAAACTAAGGCAAAAGATCAGATAAAATCTGCTCAGGAGAATTTCTTTTTTAAGATGTGCCAGTCATTGATAAACACTCTAGACAGACAGTGACCAGCAATGAGGTAATCTTATTCACGGACTGAAAGCAATCACCAGAGACAGGGTCATTGTTCATACTCAGCAAAGCTTACAATATTCAGTTTTAAAAAAACAACATCAGATATTTACAGCAAGACTTTGAACACCAAACAAAACTTGAAATGTATGGCGCCATCAAATGACAGGAAAGAAAAGTGACAGCCATTAACAACAAACAAGCACACATGACAGGCAGTGACAGTATGAAAAATATTTGACACTTGACAATTGATATAGCCTGAATGCAACTCTTTTAGGACCATGTATCTTTAAAAGCTTAAATGTTTTAACACTGATTTTCTAAAACATTTTTAGTTCCATGTATCTTCAAGAGTAGTAGAACGCTATAACTGACATTGGCTCTTATCATGATGAATGATGCTTGATATGAGAATTACTCATTAATGTTTTCTCAAAAAACACAAATGCTTAGTGAACATTATTTGTCTCCACAAACAAATGTTAATCAGGTGTACGCACCATTACTCTGTTGTATTCACATTGCCGCACTCTCAGAAGAGCATTGTAAAAAAAGCTTATATAAGGACATATATTCCATCTTATATTCAATTACCATATATATTCGCATATACGCTGAAATTAGAACTATAGAATACAATACTGAAATCCGGGCGTCAGCTTATATGCGCATTAAAAAAGTGGACACAAGGACAGACACTAATGCCAATTTTTCTGGCAAGACATTTTCATATATCTAAATATATACTTTGTTAATCATCAGTTGTGAACAACTTATAAGCAGAGGCTCAGATATTATTTTAGCAAACAATGTAGAAAGAGCAGAAGACATTTTTGTGCAATTCCGAAGGTAAACAAACTGGTATGTAACATAAAAGTAAGCATTTTATATCCTTATAGTAACAAATTTCTATCAACCAAAATTATGGAGAAAAATTAGACAATGTATGGTCGGCTTATATGCGTGTTTTTGCAAAAACTGGCAATTTTAAAGCAGTTTTAGGGCGTCAGCTTTTATGCGATGTAGGCTTATATCCGAGTATATACGACATATTCCAATCCAGTCCATATAACTAATGTGTGTAAAAATTAAATTTCCTGTTGAACTTTGACTTTTGCTAAAAGATAAGCAGTTAGTCATTAAAAATCAAAGCTAATTAAAAAAAAAAATGATTATATTGTTTTGTAGATTTTTGCTTCATTGACATTTTAAGCTGACCAAAAGATTCTCCAAGACAATAACTGCTAGACTAAGACGCAGTTACCCAAAGATAATTAGGGTGAAGACCAGGTACATAAACAAAATCTTCTGTAAACCAACATCACACAAAAAATGGCTTCATTGAGTCACCATGACAACAAGGGTGTTCACATCACAATGACCTTTAGAGAAAGGGGAGACCACACTGACACAATCAACTGACTGATCACTGACAATAAATCCAAATAAAAACAAAGGGGTGACCTGGTCAAGGTTGTATGACCAGGTCACGGTGACATGGCCCAGCGAGGTGACCAGGTACAATACATTTCTACCTTCATCGGTTTCATAAAGCACTTTAAGAGGCGGAGGTGGTGGAGGTAGAGGCTCCTCTAGACATGAATCTGAAGTGAGATATTTGAACCTTTACAGCACACAGTTCACTCACCAGCTGGTTCAGCTAACTTCCATTTTCAACATGACCTTGGCCCTATCTTTCATCTACAACATGACCCTGACCCCAACTTTCATCTACATTATGACCTTGAGCCTAATTTTACTTTAAATCCTTCAAAAAAATCTGCCCACATCAACTTCTATAGTTTCCATATATCTAGTGTATCTAACTGAATTTCAACTCATGCATTCAACTCATGCTTTGGGCTATTAAACATGCTCATTTGAAATCATACAGCTAAATAGTGATGCAATAGACATCAGAATGTTCAATTTTATCAACTAGCTTTCAGACAATCTCTCAGCTGAGGTAGAAATTGCGATAAATATTGGAATTTTTTTAATAAGATTTTTACGTCAACATACACAAAATGATGAAAACTTGTGAAAATGGACTTGTTTTAAATTAACTTTTTTCTCATCTGTAATGACATATCTTCAACTATTTGTGATACGCCGACCAATCATTTTGCTACACATTATCAGGCTATGCCCCATCTATCAACTTTATAGCAGGGCTACTCACCATCTCCGTTGGTCAAGATTGGAGGTGGAGGAGGCTCGGCATCGGGGGTGGGGAGGGTGATCTGCACCGGAGGAGGTATTGAAAAATCTGGGGGTGCTGGCATCACAGGAGGAGACAGTGGATCCTGTGTGGTATACAAGGTACTGAGATCAAAACATTTCTAAAGCAGGGGGTTTCTGTAATAAACTCTAGATGTAATATAACAATATGCAGTACAAGATAGGCTCTACTGATTACTGCCCTTGCTTTGTGTCTTACATTGATCAGGGCGGGGCCAGCAATTTCCTCAACAACAAGTGATGGGAACACACCCATGCGACCATTGCATTCCCCTTCCCAGAAGCCATCATCAACTCCGTTGTCATCTTTGCGTATGACTCGGATCAGAGCACCTTCCAGGAAAGACAGCTCCTCCTCAGTTTGGCCCTCGTAGTCATACAGTGCACGTGCCCAGGAAACTTCTGAAAGTAATTTAACTGAAAATTTCTACACTCTCAATATTACTTTAACTCTCAAAGTCGCAAAGCGTCGTAATGTGTCTCTTCCCGCTCTCCGTAAAGCGTCGTAATGCGTCCCTAGATACCACTCTCGTTAGAAATGAGATCTCGGAAAGTAAAAACTCTTCAATGCTTGAATGCTTGAAAAATGATGTATTCGACTTCCGGCAATGGCGGTCGTTGCCCGCGCCAGTGTTATCGCTCGATTCGCGATGTTTTTTGGTAGTTTTAACTGGGTTTTTTTCAAAGATACGTTTTCACTATACTTTATTACTAAAATAATAGTACTAAACTACAGGTAAATATTGTTTTAAACTCAGTACGTTGTTTTGGATGCGTAAAATAACCATTCTTAGCCTAAAAAATGAAGTCAGTATGACAATATTATAAATTTGAAGAGTACAAGGGAAGAAACGGCTATGTGACATTTTTGAAATTTTTTAGTTATCCCTTGTATCTGATAGAGGATAAAAAATGGTGTGTTCTGAATGAGGTTTTATGAAAATATTATGTATCTGACCCTACTAGAAATTAAAATCTATTTAGTTTATTTATAAGAAACATGTATAATTTTGAACTTTAAAACTTAAATATCTCAAAACTACATAAATGTGACATAGACGTTTCTTCCCTTGTACTCTTCAAATGGATTTTTCGCAAATTTTTTAATTTCATAACCAGTTGATCGTAATACGGGAAATCCTTATGGGACTGAGGCGGAAGTTTATTGAAAACCATTATGCGACTTTAAGAGTTAAAATACAAATGACTTGTTAGTGAACAATTTAACTTTAATAAACTCAAATAAAAATGCAGTTATTCTTGACCTACTCCTGAATATTGACATAAAAGTGTTTGTTAATAGGAAATCCTGCAGCTAAATGTTCAGAAGAAAAAAATTTAAAGGCCTACAGTTCAAGGTTGAAAGGAAAAGTCTTTAATGCCCTGAAGCTGAAATCTGAAAAGAAGAATATTTAATGACCTACCACTGCTTGTTACCACAGTGACGGGGATGGGATGTTCAACCGACACCATCACTTCCGTTGTTTGTTGAACCTCAAGGTCGCCTGAAGAGTACGATGAAGTGGTATCCTGCTGCAGGTCAGGGGACTGGAGGTCAGGTGTCGTTGCTGCGGGTTGCTGCTGGTCGTGTGTCCCCGCGTCACTGGCGGAGGCGTTGGTGCCATTGTTGGCCTCCACTCCCAGGGGAGCTGGAGCGGTGGATAGGCCACCAAGATCAACGTAGGTCTCTGGTATGTAGCCCTCCTGACCTAGAGAGTTCTTAGCCTGGAAATAAAACAAGACATTTGTTATAACCAGAATGAGTTGACCCCCAGCAACAACTGGTCAAAGCTGTAAGCAGTCAAAGAAAACTCAAACAAACAATGAGTTCCTTAAGAATAAATAATTAAACTACCATTATAAATTGCTTAAAGAAATATGGATTAGTTAAAATACATAGACACCGTGGATTTGATCGACTTGAGTGAATCCATGTAGAGAAAACATTGCACACATATCCCAAGTAGAGAAAACATGTCACACATATCCCATGTAGAGCAAACATCTCACACATATCCCATGTAGAGAAAACATGTCACACACATCACATATAGAGGAAAAATGTCACACATTTCCCATGTAGAAACATGTCACACATATCCCATGTAGAGAAAACATGTCACACATATCCCATGTCAAGAAAACATGTCACACATATCCCATGTAGAAACATGTCACACATATCCCATGTAGAGAAAACATGTCACACATATCACATGTAGAGAAAACATGTCACACAAATCCTTGTAGAGAAAACATGTCACACATATCACATGTAGAGAAAACATGTCACACATATCACATGTAGAGAAAACATGTCACTCATATCCTTGTAGAGAAAACATGTCACACATATCCCATGTAGAGAAAACATGTCACACATATCACATGTAGAGAAAACATGTCACACATATCACATGTAGAGAAAACATGTCACACATATCACCTGTAGAGAAAACATGTCACTCATATCCTTGTAGAGAAAACATGTCACACATCACATGTAGAGAAAACATGTCACTCATATCATTGTAGAGAAAACATGTCACACATATCACATGTAGAGAAAACATGTCACACATATCCCATGTAGAGAAAACATGTCACACATATCCTTGTAGAGAAAACATGTCACACATATCCTTGTAGAGAAAACATGTCACACATATCACATGTAGAGAAAACATGTCACACATATCACATGTAGAGAAAACATGTCACACATATCAAATGTAGAGAAAACATGTCACTCATATCCTTGTAGAGAAAACATGTCACACATATCACATGTAGAGAAAACATGTCACACATATCCCATGTCGAAAAAACATGTCACACATATCCCATGTCGAGAAAACATGTCACACATATCACATGTCGAGAAAACATGTCACACATATCCCATGTAGAGAAAACATGTCACACATATCCCATGTAGAGAAAACATGTCACAAATATCACATGTAGAGAAAACATGTCACACATATCCCATGTAGAGAAAACATGTCACAAATATCACATATAGCAGTTAATACTGAACAAAAAACCATAATGGCCTCCTTGGCTGTGACAGCACCAGATAACACATAGGTTAACATTGTCAGATAGGAAGTCATGTTTTTACCACACAGGATGGCTCTTCTATGTTGTTGTTAGCATTTCAAGACTACCAAAAATTGAATATGTTGTAATTCACAGAAAGATCACTGTTTTCTGGAAGACATTTTTCCACAAAGTGCTGAAAATCAATATGTCAAATGTTACTAGTTCATATTTTAAGAAACTTTCCTTAAGATTGACCTCACCTTGACCCAGCCCTCCCCATCCCCATCAGCAACTAGCTCCAGGTCTTCCTCGGCCTTGATGGTCATCTCATCATAATTACTAGCCTGTAACAGAAGGAACAATTCCTATGTTGTTAATCAGACACAAGCATTACTCACTGCTTAACTAAAATCTTGTTTTAAATGTGAAACAAACTTTCATAGTTTATATAAATGAGCTTGGTTAACATCAACCTTAAATTAGTTTACAATAGACCAGGGGTCTTCAAACTTTTCTGCTAGAGGGCCGCATTAAATGTCAAACAGCAGTTTGGGGGCCAAATACACATAGTTTTGTGGTAAACTACAGGTAAAAATAGTATCTTTTTGGACATTAAAAGGTCTTCAGGAGCCAGATGAGAGGGCCTCACGGGCCGCAGTTTGGAGACCCCTGCTATAGACAAAGAGATGAAGGACTCTACACAATTCAATCAGGACAAGTCATTTTTTGTTACAAAATAATATCATTAAATTTTCTTGGAGCCTTTTGAAAGTCCTCACAATAGAAGGAATGTCCTAACTAGGAGAATCAATGAGCTTTAAGCCTACCACAAAGTCATAGAGAGCCTTGCAGAAAATTGGATACGCTCGACCAGACCGCGCACCAGGTGCGGTGTTGAATGCATCATCTATGAAGTCGTCGTCGTCATCGTAATGTGTGTACGTCTGCTCCTGATCATCTGCGCCACTTTGCTGAAAGACAAAATCATTGGTAGAGGTCAACAAAGGAAACTTACAAAAATAACATCAATGACAGGTCTGTAGATTTTACAGACTTACAAATTAAATCTATTTACTCCCAGATGCTCTGCAACACATCATGAGGATAAAAAACAAAAATTTTCTTGTTCTTTATACTAGATTGCGTCCCAATGTACCCAATCTATACAACACCTGATTGTGTCCCAATGTACACAGACTGTACAACACCTTGTGTCCCAATGTACCCAATCTATACAAAACCTGATTGTGTCCCAATGTACACAGACTGTACAACACCTGATTGTGTCCCAATGTACCCAATCTATACAACACCTGATTGTGTCCCAATGTACACAGACAGTGCAACACCTGATTGTGTCCCAATGTACACAGACTGTACAACACCTTGTGTCCCAAAGTACCCAATCTATACAACACCTGATTGTGTCCCAATGTACCCAATCTATACAACACCTGATTGTGTCCCAATGTACCCAATCTATACAACACCTGATTGTGTCCCAATGTACACAGACTGTACAACACCTGATTGTGTCCCAATGTACACAATCTATACAACACCTGATTGTGTCCCAATGTACCCAATCTATATAACACCTGATTGTGTCCCAATGTACACAGACTGTACAACACCTGATTGTGTCCCAATGTACACAGACTGTACAACACCTTGCGTCCCAATGTACCCAAACTATACAACACCTGATTGTGTCCCAATGTACACAGACTGTACAACACCTTGCGTCCCAATGTACCCAATCTATACAACACCTGATTGTGTCCCAATGTACCCAATCTATACAACACCTGATTGTGTCCCAATGTACCCAATCTATAGAACACCTGATTGTGTCCCAATGTACACAGACTGTACAACACCTGATTGCGTCCCAATGTACCCAATCTATACAACACCTGATTGTGTCCCAATGTACACAGACTGTACAACACCTTGCGTCCCGATGTACCAAATCTATACAACACCTGATTGTGTCCCAATGTACACAGACTGTACAACACCTGATTGTGTCCCAATGTACCCAATCTATACAACACCTTATTGTGTCCCAATGTACACAGACTGTACAACACCTTGCGTCCCAATGTACCCAATCTATACAACACCTGATTGTGTCCCAATGTACACAGACTGTACAACAACTTGTGTACCAATGTACCCAATCTATACAACACCTGATTGTGTCCCAATGTACACAGACTGTACAACACCTTGCGTCCCAATGTACCCAATCTATACAACACCTGATTGTGTCCCAATGTACACAGACTGTACAACACCTGATTGTGTCCCAATGTATCAATCTATACAACACCTGATTGTGTCCCAATGTACACAGACTGTACAACACCTTGCGTCCCAATGTACCCAATCTATACAACACCTGATTGTGTCCCAATGTACACAGACTGTACAACACCTTGTGTCCCAATGTACACAATCTGTACAACACCTGATTGTGTCCCAATGTACACAGACTGTACAACACCTGATTGCGTCCCAATGTACCCAATCTATACAACACCTGATTGTGTCCCAATGTACACAGACTGTACAACACCTTGTGTCCCAATGTACACAATCTGTACAACACCTGATTGTGTCCTAATGTACAAAGACTGTACAACACCTGACCTGATTGTGTCCCAAAGTACACAGTTGGTACAACACCTGATTGTGTCCCAAAGTACACAGTTGGTACAACACCTGATTGTGTCCCAAAGTACACAGCAGTACAACACCTGATTGTGTCCCAAAGTACACAGTTGGTACAACACCCGATTGAGTCCCTGGCCTCACTGTACACTTACCCCTCCACAATCTGTACAACACCTGATTGTGTCCCTGGCCTCACTGTACACTTACCCCTCCACAATCTGTACAACACCCGATTGAGTCCCTGGCCTCACTGTACACTTACCCCTCCACAATCTGTACAACACCTGATTGTGTCCCTGGCCTCACTTGTACACTTACCCCTCCACAATCTGTACAACACCTGATTGTGTCCCTGGCCTCACTGTACACTTACCCCTCCAGAGCTCTCGGTCCTCAGGGAGGCCTGACTTGGTGTCCTGGCCAGTCCACTTTCCTCGGCTGCCAAAGATTCCATCTGAGCCTGGTTGATCCACTCGTCCACATTCACTAAAAACAAGTTTTATAAATTATTCCTCACTCCTTGCCTCAAGACTGCCACGTTGATTAAACTAGTGCAAATGTTTCCATCTTGCATTCCTCAGAATGATGACTTTTAATTTACTACACATAAAACACAATGATTCAAAATAACATATTCTTTTTGTTATGATCTTCACATAATCTCGATTTAAGGCAGCTTGAAGACCCTTGAACCACAATATACAGAAGCACATTTGGGATTTAAGTTGGACATATGAACCAATGTAAGCCGTCTGGTCTAGGCTGAAGACCGTAGGGAACATCAGGTTTACAATTGAAAAAGTAAAATTTATACATTAATCTTTTATGTTAAGGCTCCTTATTTTTCTAGTAACACTACGGGCCATCCATATATTAGGTACGCACAAAAGTTGTTTTTTCATATCCCCTCCCCCATGTAGCACCCTGTACATTTTCGGGACCCCTCCCCTATACCTATGTACAAATTAGCTTCTCCCACCCCTATGAAAATTAATTTTAGGCCATAGTCACAAGATATTGGTTTTACTCTTTGGGACTGTCCATAAATGATGTCACGCACCGAAAAAATGGGGTGGGGGTGTCATGCATTTGTGATAAGGGTGAGGAGATGTTTAAGAAATGTAATGTCACATCAAAATGTACAACTTTAAATAAAAGTTCTACTAAAATATTTCATGCTTGCAATTTATTTAATGACATCTTCAATGGCTTCACACATGTTATAGAGTGCAGCCTTACACTAAATACAAAAAAAGTGAAGTAAAACATGTTCATTGTCAAATAGAAAAAAAGGTTTTTTTATGGAGAGGGGGGGGGTCAAAGCTTTGTGAAATAATATTGGACGGAGGGGGGGGGGTGTAACATTTTGTGACCATGTGTGACAAGGAAGATGGGATGAAAAACCTGCCAAAATTGTGTGACGTCATTTATGTACAGCCCTTATCAATCAGACGGATATATATTTAAGGTACTGATTTTAGCCATGTGTGGTCGGAATCAAATGTTGATTACTGCCAAGTAATTAAAAGTTCAGAATTTCGTTTGCATTAAGTTATAAAACATTATCGCATATCAGTCTTGACTCAGTCGGTCTGGAATGCCGTCTGCAGCCTGAGCGATTTACATTACTAGGCTTAGTATTATGCAAATTAAATTTGTTGCGCGTGCATACACATTTAGTCAGCTTCCCTCCCCCCGTACACAAAATGCCATTAATTAAACACCCCAGTCCCCATTGCGTATGTAACATACGGCTGGCCCCTAAACAAATGTTAGCAGTATGGCCATCAGCTGCTTTCATCTTTTTGCTTTCTAAACTGTTTAACTAATTGACATTCCTCAGCAGGAATAAAATTTAAGACAGCAGTTGATCCCCACAAAAATGTGACCAGTCATGAGACTTGAAAGAAATGTATTCATTGCAGGTTGTTGTTTTATCTCAAGGGGAGGTAATGACTACCAGCCAACACTTACCTCCTCCTAATCTCAATGCTTCCAGCCTTGCCTCAGCCTTTAGTTTAGCAGTCTGTAAGAGATGAGTCAAGTGTTGATTAAACATTTGTTGGCACTCGCTCTCATACAAGTCACGTAAACAATAAACATTTCAATCTCCTATTTTTTATGAGGGTGACATGTTTTTTTGACACCATAACTCTTATGTCTCATCCCCCTCCAAATGTTTATATCAATGCTCCTCTGTCTTACCCACTCCATCACTGAGCTTATAACATATAAAGACTGACTCAGTTTCCCAAGTAACTGACCCAGTTTTCTAAATAACTGACCCAATTTCTTAAATGTTTGACCCACTTACCTAAATAAAAGACCCACTTTCTTAAATAACTGACACACTTTCATAAATAACTGACACACTTTTATAAATAACTGACCCACTTTCCCAAATGACTTACCCACTTTCAAAATAAATAACCCACTTTCAAAAATGACTGAACCACTTTCCAAAATAAATGACCCACTTTCCAAAATAAATGACCCACTTTCATAATTAACTGAACCGATTTCATAAATAACTGACCCACTTTCATAAATAACCGACCTCTGCTTTCCTCAAGTTGACTTTCAGTTCCTCTAGCCTGACCTCTGGGTCAGCAGTGGTTGTCGACTCCTGACTTCCTGTCTCTGATGTCTGAAATAAACAATAGCATACTAGCAAAATCTGACATAGTGCACACAAGGGCATGCAACAAACAAAGAGAACAGTTCTCATTGAATCCCTACTAAGCATTCTCAGGAAACTTTTAAAAACTGCTTTTTTCTGGAGTGCTCATGGCACACCAACACAAATTATTACAATATTTTAATTGTTTTTATACATTTTAATTTTTTTTCAGGCAGCCATCTACAGACTTTTTAAGAATTAAGACAGTAATTAACTTGTAGAGATAAATTTCCTGCCAAAACAAAAAACAACCTTCTAACTGAATTAAATAATTTTTACTGTAATGCAAATGTGAAACTAAAAGAACTTCCTTTAATAAATGTGTGTGATATTTTCATTTGACTGGCCCCAAACAAACTAATTCCAACAGACCTTGTCCCCGGCCTTGGCATTCTGCAGCACTGTTAACTGCCTGTAGTAGTCCCTAATGGCTCTCGTCTCTTTGGCTACTTTTGTCGACCACTTCCTGGCCTCCTTCTCAAGGTCAGGCCCTGCCCCGTGATCACTGGTCACCTTATTGCACTGTAACACACACAATTGATAATGTGAAGACAATTATTTGTGCAGAAATGGATACGGATGTTAACAAAACTACTATTTCTTTGTGCTAGCTTTTCTTTCATGGATAAATGAGTTAATTAGACAAGGACAGAAACAATTCTAAAAATAGATTATAGACATCAACATGTTTAAGAAATAGCATGAAGCTGTTATTATTTTTTTTTCTAAGATAAAGTCCAAGACAAAAGACAATAATATAAAATATATAAGTAATTTTAAATAAAAACATTTACTATAACATTAAAAAGTTTAATGCAATAAAATTATAATAGGTTTCCTTAAGTGTGTATAAGTCCCCATTAACAACATGGCTAGGAAACAAAAAAACAGATCCACATAAAAAAATCAGTTATTGGTCAATTTTCATAATTTAAAAACCAAATAATATTCAACTATTCCCCAGTGGTTAAACATTCTGTCGGATACTACAGTGAAAGGTCATATCCTTGTTTTTGTTTATATTTGATAACCTTGTATGCAGCATATAGATGTGTTTGGGCCACAGCGAAAAATGTAGTTTGCTGCAAAAAGACTCTGCTTGTTACTAGAAGGGTTAAATGTATTACAATTTATTTATGTTTAATTCTTTCCTGATGATCTGAATTAGAAAGCTTGTAATGTTTTTATAATTAGCTATTATTTTTGTATCTTCAAATTTTGGAACAGCAGGAAAAGCTAATGTCCCTAAAACAGCTACTAAAATGTTAAAACTTCTTTGCCAAGTTACCGTATCTCATGTTAAAACCTCTTTGCCAAGTTACCGTATCTCATGTTAAAACCAAGTTGCCAAGTTACCGTATCTCCGTTGCATGGTTCTAACTGATATTGCACTAAGTTGGTAAAAACTTGATTCTGAAACAAGTAGCACTGGAGACTGAACGCACGACAGATCTGGGGACACACCAATATGCAATAACTCATTATAGGTTGTAGTGTACGAGCTTACCTACAAAATACTTTTTTGTTACTGGTCTATAAATAACTCTTGGGTTGTATTGCAAATCATAGATAAGTTAAACACAAGTGATAAATAATTTAAATTTGAATATTCTGAAAAAAGTGAGCTATCCATGATTAAGTGTTACATTTTTTATAGAAATTTTGACAAGCTAATCTTAATGAATAGTTGATTTAAGGTTGATGGGGGTTTTTTATTTAAAAATTGCTTTTATTTTAAGTGGAAATTTAAGTGCTTATTATGAGGTGTGATATAGTAGGGGGAGGAAATTCCTTTAGCCAAATCTAGGTCATCTCTAATAAGGGAGGCAAATCTCACAAAAGTTATCTTACCTTGGAGGCTTCAGATGCTACAGTTCTAAAGCTTGTGGCCTCCGCCTGGGCAATGTCAGCAGCCGTCTGTCCAGCCACCGTCAGACTCTCCTGGATCTTCTCATAAATATCACAGTCCAGGGTCTGGGGCAGAACAAGACAGTTACATCTTAAAGGACTAGCTTCACTTGTTCCTAATAGACACTTAGATTCTATTATTGAACTCTGGCAAACAATGTAAAGCTGATCATGCTATGACCATAATGATGTCTTCTTGGTATATTTATTCTATTTTTATCTAACAATTCTGACTTTCATTCCTAGGTTGTCAAAGTTCAAATTCCAAACAATACAAAAAAAAATCTTTACCTTCATAATCTCTGGCAGATCTGTGCTGTAGTAACGTATCTGATGAGCGTTGGCCGCAGCTAATGCTAATAGATATTCGTTGCGTGCAGATGTTTCTTTGACTTCGCTGATTTCCGTCCGACTTCGCAGCTGAGGAGGTGTAAGTACAGATTCATTTTACGGAGGACAAGTTTCAATTCAAAAGAAGATTTCAAAGAGTTTGAGAGGGAAGAAGGGGGGAGGGGGATGAGAGCCATGCACATAAGAGCAGAGAGGATGAAAGGTTAACTTTAAAGTCTTACCTTAGCACAAGTTTTCTGTAAGCCTGACAGAGACTGAAATATACCAGTGGACTTTCGCTTTAACCTGTTCATAGTCAAACAAAACAGACATTTTTTTCAAAAAGGTTAAACTAGAGAAAAAAAACTGTTAAACAAGCTTAACATATGTTTAATAAGTTGTACTTTGATAGAGCTTGAATAACTTGTAACACTAAAAAGACTGCGTTTACATCATCTCAGTGAACTAGAAAGAACTGGGTATGAGAGAGAATTTACTTGATGTTTCAACTGTAATCCTTATGAGCCATCATATCTGTAATAACTATGATCAAAATGAGAAATGCTCTCTTTGGAAGAGAAGTTATTTGAATACAACATGAAAGCACTTCTAAGGAAGTATGTAATATAGTCATGTGACACAAAGCTTAAAGTCATGAATAGATAGAAGGTGGGAGGATAGCTAAAAGAAGTGCAACTGACCTTAAAGAGATCAATACTCTGCTATCTTTTAAAGTAAAAAGTCATATCAATGATATCTTTGAAAAATTTACAGCTATTATTAAAAGTAAATTCTCATACAAAAACTAAAAATAAGAACGTTTTTATTCAAAAGTTGCAGCAGGCCTTCTGTATGGAGAGCCACAGAAGCTACCACTAACAGAATCCTGACCTTTATCAGCAGAACTATATATGAAATCTAAAATGGTGCAACTAGATTTAAACACCACACTATGGGACATGTTGAAAGGTAAACAAAACTGAAAAAACAAATCCTGAAAGCTTATAGAGATGATAGGACATATCTACAGGAAAGACAACAACAACAAGACAAGCACTAGAATGTAACCCACAGGGCAATGGCAAAGAAGTAGAATGTCTCAAAAAGAGATGGTGACGTAGCTTATTGGATGAGGCAGAGACAATAGGAAGGAGCTGGAAACACTTGGGAATACTGGCAAAAGAGTCAAGAAATTTTTTTAAACCTGTAAAAAATCAAAGCTTTTGACTATAAATCCTTATTATGCAAGACATAACTAAAAATACATTCATTAAAATGAGAATCAAAATTTTAGTTGTCTCATATATAAAGGACTTATAGTTAAAAAAGTACTACAGTCTGCCTGCTAAATTTCAGCTTGATTTGATCACGGGAAAATAGTTACAAAAACATGTTTAATATAGTGTGCACCGTGAGACAGATTAGCAATTACTACTATTTACATTTATAGATCTGGAATATATTTTTTAAAACTTATAGTCAATGTAATTAATACCCACCACAAAACTCATCAAGAAAGTTTTAAAAAGGTTGTTCAATATAATATGCACTGCGACCCTAAAGCACAAAAATTAACATGCTACATAGAGATAATCTAAAAATTCTTAAATTAAATTACAGCACATTCGACTGATCTGATCATTTTTATCATCGGCACAAGTCTGCTTGCAAAATTTCAGCTCACTAGCTTACGCTAGACAAAATCGATCCAAAGTGTTTTTGTCAAACAATCAAGCGGCTAGACGCCACAAATTAATATAAAGGATTTAAAAATTATGATGGTTATATAAAGTTGATAAAGGCTGAATTAAATTGATCAAACTAATCAATAGTTGAGTTCAATAATTTCCATGGGGGTGGCACCTACGCCATCACCTGTGTATCTGTTATTAACTCTGTAAGTATGCACCTTAGTTGATTCAATATTTTAAATAAAATTAGTTTGCCACAAACAATATATTTTAATGCAGGGGTTTGGCGAAATTTTTAGTGCATTTTCGAGACGTCGAATGCGCTATTGCACCCGTTTTGTCCGTCCGTCATCACCTTTGATCTCAGCATCCATAAGTTCTAGACCCATGAGGTATATATGTTTTTTGTATGTCCTGACCTGCCATTTGTGCATCAACACTCAGTTACTCGATCCGTTAAAAAACCCCGTTAAAACTACCAAAAAACTTTGCGAATCGAGAGTTAACACTGGCACAAGGAACGGGCGCCATTGCCGGAAGTCGAATACATAGTTTTTCAAGCATTCAAGAGTGGTGTGAAATCGTGCAAAAGAATTAATTAGTGTTTTTTTTAGTTGACGTCATTAAAATATGTGTAAAAGTTTAGAGAGTTTTACGTCATCATTTGTGGTGACTTGTAGTTAGATTAAAGAGAAAATAATTTTTTTTAAAATGTAAAGAAATGACTTTTAAATTAAACAAAAGTATTAGGTTTTTTTTTTGTTGACGTCATTAGTATATGTGTAAAGGTTTAGAGAGTTTTTGTGTAGACGGTTGTTTTGGCAAGGTGGGACGCCATTAAGTTTGTTTTTTTAAGCAGTGTCAAGATTTCTTGTGTAATAGGAATTTTATGAATCTTGGAACAAGCGGTTCAGATACAATTATCTAAAACATATGTTGTAAATCTGTCCGTCCGTCCGTCTGTCATCACCCTAGATCTCAGCATCCAACAAAGTATCTGATGTAATTTTGATTATTCATTTTGGAAATTTTTAAGTTAGGGATGATAAATTTTTTCCATTACGCAATCTACAGGTAGCTAAAAAACAACAAAAAAATATAGAAATGCCACCAAAAAAATCACTTACATTAAACGCTGAAAATTGTAAAAAAGCAGGTCAAATTGAAGCACGAAGAGAAGCAAATCGAATCGCTCAACAAATTCGTCGTCAAAACCTACAGCACGAAGAGAAGCAAATCGAATCGCTCAACAAATTCGTCGTCAAAACCTACTAATTCGTATGAGAGAACAAAACCGAAATACAACAGCACATAGAGTAACACGTCAAAATCTACAAGTAAGAGCTGCAGAACAACAACAAAATACTGCGGCACGT
>MUZC01000905.1:1092065-1139619 GCA_002072015.1 Radix auricularia
AAATAGAAATAAGACTCGGGGAATCTTCTATTCCATAGATCTATGACTTTCCTCCTTCCACGACAAGCCGTTCAGAGCAAGCCGCCAGAAGGGAATAACAATTTTGACATACTAATTTGATTAACTTTGTATGCTTACTGTCACGGGCGTCGGCCTATTTGGCGAACACCTCATACGTGAGTTCAGCAATTAATAAAACAATCTACACAACTAAAGATATAAATAAACATCCACACACGCTACTCCATCTATTTGGTGGAGATCGCGTGTGTAGGCACATTATAATTTAAGCAAACATGTTATTGGCAAGAATAATATACAGGGGTCCCAACACGGTACAATGTGTCCCGTGGGGTAATAAATCCATGTCAATCGGACAGGATTGATATCAATCGGCCATAACAAAATACAAGTGATAATCGATAATGCATGAATAAAATAAGATAAGAGTTCACTCTTACTAGACTGGCGATTGCTGGCTCTTCCTAGATATAGCACGGTGACCGATCTTGTCTGACGAATACCCCGTGGCTGGGCAGTGGAAAAGACTGAATTGGTGTCCGTGCACGGTTTATATTTTGGATGGTCATGTGATTTCCATTATCCTTGATTGGTTGTGCCCGAAAATATGACCAATGGTATTAGGACTTCCTTTATTCAGCCCCGTAGCGGAAAGTATGCACGCATTTCTGTCAACTTTTGCGATGGCTGGTTACCCCCCCCCCCTTCCTCTCGGGGTGGTTCAAGTGCTAGGGGTTACGGAGTCTAAGAGTCCGCACAAATCTCATCACATAAATATATGTCTAAAATCTAAACACAATTACTGATAACTACATAATGCTGATATCTAACATAAGTACTGATACATAATACGAAAATGCGCTAACACGTCCTGAGTCCAAAAAGGGACCAGGCTTAACATGATTTTTTTTCATTACCCCAAACTATTAAATTTTATGTTGACGTTACTCCCCCTATGTCCTTCCCACATGGGGGGAAAAAAGTGTGTCTTATTGGGCGAAAAATACAGTATATTCAACTGTAAATGTTTATAATTGTATCAAATAAATTCAAATCTGAAATATGAATATTACTTGTTGTTTGACTTAAAATATCTATGCAAAATCTTTTCAAGTCATTTTTAGACTTGTCAGGCTTCTAAAACGCAACAGATGCACTTTTGGCTGGGTCTTGGCCCCAGCAACATGAGGTTGGGAGGGGGCTTATGCCTTTTCTGGAATGAACCAGTTCAATGGTGGCTTATGTTCCGAGCGAACAAGTGCACATGACAGATTTTGAATATATCTAGCGGACTCCTTTTGATTTTATGTGTCCCAATTGAGTCTGCATTATCCCCAAGCATTCCCTTTTTACCCCAAATAGAGTATTTTACCCCTGTTCACCGACCCCTGTTTTAATGTAACAGTTCTTTACCGTTGAAATCTACAAGTAAAATGGCTTCCATGAAAGATGTCTTCCTGCAACATTTTAACTTTAGCCTAAAAGCAGTGACCCAATTTAAATCAACTTATCTGCACCAATCACCTTTATCCACAGACATATCTCTGACTTACTTATCCTCAGCATCAAGGGCCTTAGTTCTGGCATCATGCGCCACACTCCCTTCAGTGAAGTAGATCTTTTTGGACTTGACTAGTTCCATAATGCACTGGGCCACTTCAGACTGGATCACCGTAAGTTGGGGCATTACCTTGGGACAAACATTAGACATTGGTATGATCAAATATCATCACCTGGGACAAACATTAGACATTGGTATGGTCAAATATCATCACCTGGGACAAACAGACATTGGTATGGTCAAATATCATCACCTGGGACAAACATTAGACATTGCTTTGGTCAAATATCATCACCTGGGACAAACAGACATTGGTATGGTCAAATATCATCACCTGGGACAAACATTAGACATTGGTATGGTCAAATATCGTCACCTGGGACAAACATTAGACATTGGCTTAGACAATCCTTATCCTCTCCCATGGAAGAAATGGAGAAGACTATAATTATCCCTCTACACTCTCAACTAACCTGAAACCAAATAACACTATTCAACTCACTTTTTTATAACACTGCATTTTAGCAGCTTTGACAGGCTTCAGTGGTTCCGCTGCCTTCTCTGCATAGACCTCAGCTGCCGCCAGTCTTGCCTTGGCCATTCTGTCTGACTCCTCCAATATGGTTCTCCAGACGGCAGTGACCGTTCTGATACAGGAAAAGAGGAAATGAGCATCATTCTTAGTTGAGGGTCAGGCCCATGTTGTTGTTAAGAAATATTAATTTATATATCACTGGCTGCTGATGTTAAGATATTCACATAGTCCATTCACTGGAATGACAAAGTGCCCATAAATGACTTCATACATGACATTAGGTGCCCACTATCACAGTGTAAAATTATTACATATTACATTACAGATGAAAAATAATGTGCTTTGAAGAGAATTTTAGTCATGAATAACTATGTTCAGAGAACTTTCAATAACTTGTTTGATTTAATTTATCCACCTGATTACATATGAAGGAACTGAATATACAAGAATAGATGTTAAAATTCATATCTGAATGAAAGAAAGTCAATTCTTAAACAATACCACAGTGTTATTATTAAATAAATGATGACAAACAAGGGGATTGTTACAAGAATCAAACATTTCTCTTTCTGGTAAACGTAGCTTATGTGAACCATCAAGTCATTATACATTTTGTTTAATTAGGATGTGAAAGTTTTAAATTGAATGAATTTATAAATACATGTGTTACTATTTTTCTTTGTGAAATGCTCTGAGCCCAGTTGCTAGCTGGGGTAACAGCACTGTTCTCAAAAAAACAAGTTCTCAAATTGTTATTATTATTATTATAAAGAAACAGTGAACCAGTATAAATAAAAATTTAAAAACTCAGTATGACTTCCACATGTTCTGCCTCCAGAGAATTTTTTTTTTTAACCCACGGAGCAAAATAATCAATGTTGAATTTTTTTTTTTTTTAATGATTAAAAGATTGAGTGGGAAACAAGGTGAGCTTATGTAGAATGAGTAGGACATAGGACAAGGAAACTCAGTTCTACTCAGTAATATGTAGGACAAAGTCTTTGGAGATAACAATAAGGAGTCTACAGAAATGTTCGTTCGTTTAATGTATTTAGATTAGTGAAAAAATGGAGAGAGCATGATTCTGTCATCCCTGGTTACAACAAAGTGGGTCAAGATAATATTACCTCAAGGTATATTGCCCAACTTAACTGGCTAGAACTATCAAACATAAAATGAAAACAAACAAAAGATTGGTGTTGATTAACATTAAGTAAACATATTTTTTACATGTAAGTATATTTTAAATATGTTATAATATAACTATATTTCAAATATATAATATAACTACAATTCCTAGGTTAAATGAAACTAATTTTTAAAAATATTTCAAATCATAATTTGAATTAATGAAATTGTTAATAAGATATAACGTAACTCAAATGCCTAAAGAGAAACTAACACTAAACATTTAGATCTTAAGTGTTCATCAATAAAACAAAGGTTGTAAGGAGTCCCTAAAGGCTGTAAGGAGTCCCCAAAGGTTGTAAGGAGTCCCAAAAGATTGTAAGAAGAAGTCCCCAAAGGCTGTAAGGAGTCCCCAAAGGCTGTAAGGAGTCCCCAAAGGTTGTAAGGAGTCCCCAAAGGCTGTAAGGAGTCCCCAAAGGTTGTAAGGAGTCCCCAAAGGTTGTAAGGAGTCCCCAAAGGCTGTAAGGAGTCCCCAACGGTTGTAAGGAGTCCCCAAAGGTTGTAAGGAGTCCCCACAGGCTGTAAGGAGTCCCCAAAGGTTGTTTTGTAATGAGTCCCCAAAGGTTGTAAGGAGTCCCCAAAGGTTGTAAGGAGTCCCCAAAGGCTGTAAGGAGTCCCCAAAGGTTGTAAGGAGTCCCCAAAGGCTGTAAGGAGTCCCCAAAGGCTGTAAGGAGTCCCCAAAGGTTGTAAGAAGGAGTCCCCAAAGGCTGTAAGGAGTCCCCAAAGGTTGTAAGGAGTCCCAAAAGGTTGTAAGAAGGAGTCCCCAAAGGTTGTAAGGAGTCCCCAAAGGTTGTAAGGAGTCCCTAAAGGTTGTAAGAAGGAGTCCCCAAAGGTTGTAAGGAGTCCCCAAAGGCTGTAAGGAGTCCCCAAAGGTTGTAAGGAGTCCCCAAAGGCTGTAAGGAGTCCCCAAAGGTTGTAAGGAGTCCCCAAAGGTTTTAAGGAGTCCCCAAAGTTTGTAAGGAGTCCCCAAAGGTTGTAAGGAGTCCCCAAAGGCTGTAAGGAGTCCCCAAAGGATGTAAGGAGTCCCCACAGGCTGTAAGGAGTCCCCAAAGGTTGTAAGGGGTCCCCAAAGGTTGTAAGGAGTCCCCAAAGGTTGTAAGGAGTCCCCAAAGGTTGTAAGGAGTCCCCAAAGGTTGTAAGGGGTCTCCAAATGCTGTAAGGAGTCCCCAAAGGTTGTAAGGAGTCCCCACAGGCTGTAAGGAGTCCCCAAAGGTTGTAAGGAGTCCCCAAAGGTTGTAAGAAGTCCCCAAAGGTTGTAAGGAGTCCCCAAAGGTTGTAAGGGGTCTCTAAATGCTGTAAGGAGTCCACAAAGGTTGTAAGGAGTCCCCAAAGGCTGTAAGGAGTCCCCAAAGGTTGTAAGGGGTCTCCCAATGCTGTAAGGAGTCCCAAAATGCTGCAAGGAGTCCCCAAAGGCTGTAAGGAGTCCCCAAAGGTTGTAAGGAGTACCCAAAGGCTGTAAGGAGTCCCCAAAGGTTGTAAGGGGTCTCCAAATGCTGTAAGGAGTCCCAAAATGCTGCTAGGAGTCCCCAAAGGTTGTAATGAGTCCCCAAAGGTTGTAAGGAGTCCCCAAAGGCTGTAAGGAGTCCCCAAAGATTGTAAGGGGTCTCCAAATGCTGTAAGGAGTCCCAAAATGCTGTAAGGAGTCCCCAAAGGCTGTAAGGAATCCCCAAAGGCTGTAAGAAGTCCCCAAAGGCTGTAACTTTAAAGGAGCCAATTGCCACCTAAACAAAGCATGCCTTGTAATTTTATACCCTACCGCCAACATCCATGGAAAGCTGACAAAGTTGATAAATACAATGAGATCAAGAGCCTTTCCATTATAGTTATCCAAAATTGGCCCTGGCCTTTTTAGGTCATATCCTATTTATAATGTTCTGAGCTAATTTAATAGGAAATTTTTTATTCTCAAACCCAAATTTTTTTAAGGCTTGTGGTTTGAAATCTGTGAAATTGTTGTTATTTTTTAACAAATAATTTCTGTATGTTCTTCAAGACAAGAATCAGCATTTCAGATGAAAGTGTGAGATGTGAATGTTAGGGGTTAAGGCCAATGATGCATTTAGTCCCAGCCCAGGGCAGTTTCCATCACTCATAATCTGTGAGACAACAAGGAGGGCTTTTTATTTTGGATTCACTTTCCAAACCAGTCACTTGCAAACCTTTCCATTTAGGTTTAAAAAGTATGCTTATTCTCTTACTATTTTCTTTAAATATCTCTTAATCTCTAGACCCAAGCCTAAAATCCGCTCCTATAAGTCATAGTGGGATAAGGGATGGATTCAGAGGCGTCACTAGGGTTGGTGTCACCCGGGGCAGTAGCCCAGGGTGTCACCCAGGGCCAAATAATGGGAATATATATAATTTTATATTCTCTTGTCACCCCTCTGATGGTGGCAACTGGGGCGGCCCGGGGGCGGCCCGCCCCCATTGCACCACCCTAGTGACACCACTGGATGGGTTGATGTGAATCCTTTAGTAGCTTAGCTTTTCTTTCTTTTAGCCTCCCTGCAATGATCACTGCACAGTGGAAAAGATCAACCAAATTGATTAACAAGTGAAAAAAAAGTATTTTAAAAAAACACACAAAAGCACAACTGAAACTGAATATAACTTAAAACAAACAAGCCAGCATAACAATGTCATTACCTGCAGCAACCCTGCAGGAATGGATGAAAACAACACCATGCAACGAACATTAAATGATTACAATAGTTATTGCTATGAAAGAACTACTGGTAAACAATGGGAAAAACTTTCACTTTGAATCTGTTCAATAATTTACTTTTTTTTTTCTGCCACTACAAAGAAATTGTATAATAGACAACCTCAAAACATAATTTTCAAAGAAAATATCAAAGAAAATCTCAGTGAGATTTTGAATTAAATGGTCAAATACAAAATATCGAAATTTCAAATAAACATTGAAATATCAAAAAACATAGTAGAAGGCATATAAATTATAGAGTGACGCTATGATTAAAAAAAAAAATTAATTCGAAATTTTGTTTTAAAAATTATTTTTTTTTTAACACCGAAAAGTATTGAAATGCAAGGGCAATCACTGATATTCAGACACGTAAAACGAAGAAGATTTTCATACTTACATCCCTTCTCCCAAACTGAATGTTTAGATGGTGGAGAGATACACACAGAATGTGGGTCATTTTAACAACAGGCTACATACACTAAGTCTTATTTTCACTTGGGTTTAGATTCTGACCTCGTTTTTTTTTCTCCCGCAAGGGGGGGGCTTTTAAATTTTTAATTGCAAACAACACAGTGGGAGCCTCCCTTTGATGACGTCATTAGTGAGTAATTATTGGTTGCCATTAACAGATAGGAGTAATTATAGGGCTATCCATATTGTATGATGGCTTTGTAGAATATGCTTTGGATTTCACCTTCAATCAAGATTTTAGAAAATTTCTGGCCATGTAATGCCCTCCCCCACCCTCAAACCTAAATAAAATGTTTTAACTCACTTTATCTCACCCCCTTTAATAAATAGTTTAGGGGTTTAGGTTCAACAAATAGATGTCTTAAATAATTAGTTACGGGAAGGCTCGTTCAATGTACAGATAGGCTCTCTGTTAAGTCACAAAGGAGGGAACAGATAAGAAGACAAACGAATTTTCCTAACTGTTTAACTAACTGTTTAAGTGAGTCTTCCTGTCACCACACAAATCAATACCAACATCACAAAGTGTGTTCCACACCCGGGCGGTAACCACTTCAATGAACTACCAATACCAAGAGGACACGCTGAGACGACAACACGTGGGTTCCTAGATTGGTCGTGGGGGTGGCGGCGACTTACTTGTGTTCCTGGCCATCCTCACTGTTGAGGTTTGGCTGTGCTGGGAAATCTCTTTTCAGGAGTTGGCTTGTGAGCTTCTGTAGGCCCTGGGGATGTGCAACAGAGACAAATTACTTTTAGTTTGTGGTCACGTGCTGGATAGATACACAAATTGTAGGTAAAGTTTGTGATGGTCAAATACATACACAATTACAAGACAACTTTGTGGTGGTCACATGAAAAAAAAAACATTAACAATTACAGGTCAAGATTGTGATGGTCACATGGACATGGTAAAAAGGATTTACACTGAAATTTACTTGATTACCACGTTACCTTAACGCAGGTGTGGTGGGGTGTTGTTAGCAGGTAATGGGACACTCGAATATACTAAAACCAGATCTTCCATTCACAAACCACAATGGAAAACGGTCTGAGATTGTTAACAAGTCGCAGTTGGGTGACTACAGACGTACGCAATATTTGCTAAGACATCAAGATATTTCGAAATGTGACGGGGAAGGTCGTAATTTCTCCACTATACGTAAGATCGGTGGGGTGGGGTGGGTGGGGGGGTACTACGCCATTGGCCGGGATGGAAAGTACAATGTGGTCTTAAGGAGTGGCGTAGTACACAACTGTACGCCATGTTAACATTCGCCAGAGATAACAAACGTTTTCAACTAAAGATGACACCCGGTGACATCAATGTCCTGTTTCCCTTCATTTGCTCAATATTCTCTCCGCCCTCGCTTCTTACTTTCTATCTTAGGACTTACTCCCGTTACCGTTGCACAGAGGGAGAGAGAGAGAGAGAGAAAGAGAGAGAGAGGGAGAGAGATAGAGAAGGGGGTGGTCGCTGAAATGCTTTTACGTTTTATGTAAATTCTTTTAAATTGTTGACCAAAGCTTGTGAGATCAATACAAGTACAAGTATTGTCCAGCTGTCAAGGACAAGCTTAATGGCCCCGTGTTAGGGGCCTCATGTGCTAACGCTACAACTGAGAGCTCTCACATCCCTCACGATGCCCGGCGTGAGACGCTCAGGAAGCTAGCAAATGCTCAAATCACAACACCTTCCCCCGTCTTGTACCCCTACCCCGTAACGATATCTATACATAGACTTTAACCACCCAACCCCATTTCTCTGTGTCTTTTTCACCTAGTCTCCTTGGCCGAGCGTTTCCCTTAGAAATGTCAAATAATTTTTAAAAATAATATCTTGCACTATCGTTTAAGTTGGTAGAGTTGTTTTTGTTTTGAAATAACTTAAAGGGGCATTCCATAAAGTAAGTCCCGTTATTCTTGACCCTTTTTAATCCCCCCCCCCCGGTCACAAATCCCGGACCCCTTCCCATTTCTTAAGTTACGTCACGCTTCGAAAAAAAATAATAATTCATTAACAAAATAATTTAATCTACTATAAAACACCGGGACGTCACACATGGCCGGACCCACCTCCCCCTTGTCACAAACTGTCACACTTTCTTACACCCCCCCCCCCTCTGGAGCGTGGCGTACTTTATGGACGGCCCCAAAGACGAACAACGAACTTGATACCTGATTGAAATAACGGCAGCTACCGGTTAAGATGGGCAACTTGTTATGTTTGTTGGGTTCTAGAGTAAAGTTTTTTTTCAGATACATGTTTATTATTCTCAAGGTTTAAAAATCCTCGCTCCTGGTTGTTGGAAACTACACCTAGGACAATTTACTGAGCTTTTGACGCGTACCCAGCCTGTAACTGTGTTATAATCCTGGCGAGTTCTTCAAAACGTGTCTGTATTTTTTGTGCTTCCGTTTGTGTGCGTCTGGTATTGTCTAGGAAGAGCACCAGCTCGAAGTCACTTCACGCACTGAATTACTTGGTATTGTCTATGTCTATCTCTATTGTCTGTCTCTGGTATTTCGTTCAAGTGGAAAGATCCAAACCCAGATACAGTGCATTGATTTTGTAGTGGCTCTACTAGCGTTACTTTTATTATTGTATAATGTTCAAAAGTTAAACTTAGTTTAAAAAACACACGACTTCGTCTCCACACATGACTTCGTCTCCACACACGACTTCGTCTCCACACATGACTTCGTCTCCGTAAATTTCCATAAAATTGAAAGAAATAATAAGTATTTGAAATTTTACCTATATACCCACCCACTTTTTATCAGCCTCTAATAACAAGTATAGATATGATGAAATTATCACAGCTAATGGCAATGGCATCAACATCTGCAACAACTGGGCATCCAATATTGGAGAAGAAAGGCGTTGATAAGGCCTGAGTGGAAGGAGGTCGTGAGGCAGACCCAAGCCCTACATGGGCTGTAGCGCCACAGGGATGGATGGAATGGCATCAACACAACCACAACAGCTCTGACTACCAAACTTAAACTCGAAACTGACCTTTCAGAACCCACCCCTATCCCCAAACAACACGGGCTCACTGCCCACATACACACAGCAAATGAGTTTGAGTCGATTGATCTGTGCAGTTGACCCGCCCAGATGACCCCACACACTTGACCCATGCAGTCGAACCCNTACCCTCCGACTAGCTCGGGACGATCGATCCCCCAATCAACAAGCCGCGTATCTCTTTGACCGCGTGATATGATCTTAGAAATTTAGGCGTCCCTTGTACGAGTTGTGGTTTCTTACAAACACATCAATAACTGCCTAGGCGTCCCTTGCACGAGTTGTGGTTTCTTACAAACACATCAATAACTAACCAGTAGGCTTCCTCATTTCCCGGCGTCTGGCTCATCCGGGAAAACGGGATTAAATGTTTCCTCATCATTTGATTCAGGGCCGGTAATCGGAGCTTGTCCAAAAAAAAGTTGTTCAAAATAAAAGGGATACATATTTAAGTGCCTGAGGCTTAGTGAATGATTTGTGGAGGTGGCCGCCCATGACCGTGTCAAACTCTAAATGTCTTCTCCACGAACAAGCTGCCCCGTTTACCAGCAAACGGTCGGTCATTTGTAAATATGGTTCATGATTTTAAATACGGTCTAGCTTGTAAATATGGTCAAATTTTTTTAAATGTGGTCCAAGTTGTTTTTGTTTTAAATACGGGCCAGCGGCGTACCGTAGGTATGTGCCGCCCGGGACAGAACCCAAATTTGCCGCCCCAAACCCTACCGCTAAGAAAGTCATCCACTGACCTGGAGAGGGATGGGCGCCGCCAGTGTCTATTAAGCCCGAGAATGTTCTAATGGAAACATTAGAATCCCCTACGACCTCGAAAAAAAAGAGGTTATGGGACTAATCCCCCCCCCCAAAAAAAAAAAAAAAAAAAAAAAAAAAGTTATTGCTTTATTGCTATTAAAAATAGTTTTTCTTAGAAAATAACAATAAGGACACTATACATTATGTTAGAAATACGAAAAAAGCTTTCAATTCTTGAATAAAATTGAAGTTTTCTGTTTTTCCTGATGGCACTACCTTTCATGTATCAATGTTGTCAGCCATGCCATGTTCAGTGCTCAGGAGCAAAAATAGCTATAGATTACTAAGATTAGTCAATCTTGGTGTATTCATCATTGATCTTAATCAAATTTTCATGAACTTAATTTTAGAGAATCTTTAACACCTTGCATTACTTAAGACAGTTGAAAGCAATGTTCGAATTAATGATATTATTTTACACAGGATGACTTCGAGCCTAACTAGCTCAATAAACTTGAATAAATCAACTGGTCTTCAATTCATTCATTCTTCTCATTTTTTTACCCGTTAGGTAAACTATTCCTTGCTAGACAATATTTTGTGAGATATTTTGATTACTCGAATTTTAAGGTAAAATATCAAAAATCCACTAGATTAGTTGGTAAATATTATCCAAAATCTATAAATCTGCTGAAACTTCACATGAATTTCTACAGTAATCTCAATTTATAAAGAATACAACTTTCTTCTCAACTGTTTTTCTACATAACATGGATAATGGATACATATTCACTTCAATCACCAAATATTTGCTCTCATTTTTTATATTTTTATTTATTAAATTATTTTGTATTGCAAGGTTTGATTAAAAGGATGAGGTCTCCACATTTTAGCAAATTTCAAATCATAATTCATCCTTTAAGTATTCTATTAGTTTCTTTGTGAGTATCCTCTACAAAACAAATTTGTAAAGCATGCAGCATTTGTAAATGATTTCGAGCATCATGGATTCCCCGCTATACCCAGCCGCCTTAACTAGTGTTCGGAGCTGGTTGGACTCAGGTATACCGTTGGACTCAAGGATACCCTTGGCCCCGAGAACAAATCCCTGCCACATTAAATTTAGCCACAATTAAAAGATGTCAAACGTTCTAACAAGAACTTATTGCTACTTTGTTTTCTTTTCTTTTATAATAACGTATTGATGTGCTTTATTAATATTAATAGTCTATTTTTTAAATGATTTCTCCCAATTGCAATCAACTTTTGTAATGTTGAACACTCGTTCAAGAATTGTTATTTTTGGATTTACGTGTGCCAAGTTTTGATTTCATTAGATTTAGATAAACAATTTTGTTCAATATTTTTGTTAATGCCACAAAACAACAACAAAAAACAAAAAATTAAATTAAATTAAATTAAGATGATGATGCTTTGGAAGAATTAACAATTTAAGTACGCCAATCAGTTATATGTACAATCAAATTAGTGGAATGTTCGTACACTCCTTCAGCCCCTATGCTTTTCAGCTCAGTAGCATTAGTATCATAAGACTTAGATTCATTAGGGCATTTGAAGTTTTGGCGTTAGAAACGTTCACGTTTTTTTATATAGTTTCTTTATTTCTTCACAAAAAAAATATTATTTTGGCTGTTCTTTTCTTTTATTAAACGTTAATTTATTTATTTTTCAATTTTAGAAGCTAATTAACGAGGAATTCGCCACCACCTCCCCCCTCCTTCCTATGTTCCTCTCAGAGCATTCTATTGGCTCATGTCTGAAATTGATATGCTAGTTATTTTTGCTTTAACAAAAGTAGAGGCTCTCAAATTTGAAGAATTATCCAAGTTACCACCACACCAGTGTCACTTTCCCATGCCAAATAAGCCTCTTGTTTTTCAGTAGAGTAGCATTATTACTAGAATTTATGGACAATAAGGAGTTCTGGTTTGACAGAAGAAGCGTTCACATTGGGATAGTTTCATTTATTTCTTTTATAAATTTCATATTTGACTTTTCTTTTATTCAATAAAGAGCTGCACTTTCTTGTAAAGTGTTCCTTTAGATGCTAATTGACGAATAGGAATTTGCGGCCCTTAGCCAAATGGCACCCGGGGTATTTGCTCCCTTGCCCCCCTCGCTACGCCACTGTGGGATCCAAGTTTGTAAATATAGTCAAAGCTCTAAAATATCGTCCACGTTTTTAAATTGGATCCAAGTTTGTGAATATGGCCAAAGTTTGTAAATATGGTCCAAGTTTTTAAATATGGTTAAAGTTTGTAAATATGGTCCAAGTTTGTAAATATGGTCCAAGTTTTTAAATACGGTCTCCAGTTTGTAAATATGGTCCAAGTTTTTAAATGTGGTCCAAGATGTTAAATACGGTCTCCAGTTTGTAAATATGGTCCACGTCTTGTCAGACGTGTGCAGGTCAAGGCTTTTGGAGAATGAATAGATTTGTAACAACCAAAACAGGCCAAGTCTTTCAAATCAAAGCGAATAAACAGTTAAACTTTTTATTTAATAGGAATGGGAAAACCTGTTACGACTTCACGTCCAATAGAAAAAGAGTTTTATACCATAAACTGAGAGACTGGCGTTCGGTTCTATAGAACTTCTAACTTTAGTTAATCTCCCGAACTCAACCATCTGGTAGATTGTATCCCATACACCACAGAGCAACAAGACAATGAGATGATTGTGCTTGAGCCCTTACATTAGTCATATAGCCCCCCACCCCTGGTTCCTTTTTCTTTGACATCTAAAAAAAAAATTCTCGATGACTGGAAAAGCTGGGCGTGGTTTTTGTTTTAGGGCGAAGTTTGCAAACCATGCCATTTTGGCCAACCCGCTTAAATTGGTCTTAGCTTTATTTCTAAACGCGGCTAAGCGATCGTATTCTGATGGACAGTAAATTTCGAAAATTAAACGTCAGGACTAGCCAGAGGTGGAACCTTCAGTATTTGAAAGCCTGCTGCAGCTGTCTAATGCCCAGGTAATAGTGGAAAGTGGAATACAACATTATTGAGCTACGCGATTAGTCCTCGACGTAGGGACCTTAATAGTCTTACGTGTGCTATTAAGGAATAGCTTTGTTGTATTGCTGACAGGCCCCGACAAGTACACCAATTACATGTCCAGGACACAGGAGATCAATAATCAAGCTCAGGTAGATTGAGGTAACGGTTTTCGAGTATCGTATGGCTGTTAGTAACAACGCTCAACCAAGACATAACATAAACACGGTCTCTTGGAAACTACACATAGGACAATTTACTGAACTTTTGACCCGTACCCAGCCTGTTGGCTAACTAATGACCATTACAGAGATTGTGTAGAGATTAGTGTAATCATTGGAAGTGTGTGGCGTGATGTGAGATGGTAAATACGGACCTCAGGAAAGCAAACATAAGCAACTGAAGTACGTATGAAATTATGTGATGGACGCTTGGCATGTAATGGACAGTGTGTACGTTAGGGAATGTATGTAATGTACAGTGTATGTAATGGACAGTGTGTACGTTAGGGAATGTATGTAATGTGCAGTGTATGTAATGGACAGTGCGTATGTGAGGGATAGTATGTGATGAATGAATATGATGTATGTACTGGGCAGTGTATGTGATAGACAGTGTGTATAGACATACCACATACGATTGATGGTGTGAATGAGATGGCAATACTAACAGTGTTGTATCCGGCAATAATTAAGAGCCAATATATTGCGCATCTACAAGTAAATAAAGCCTGTACATCTCCTACCAATATTAAGTTCCAGCATCAATGATGTAGGAATCATTCGATTGTCTCCGTCTTCAACACGATGCAGACAGCACCAATGGGTGTGGGGGATGGGGGGGCAGTGGATAGAGCCAAGATAATTGCAGATCGATCCTTGGCAGAGCCCAGGCCATCAGACCATAGAGTAAATACATGCTTACTTAATCTGGCCTGCTACACTGGAATTCACGGGAGCGGACGCATGTTTACTGGAGTTAGTGTCTGAGCGACAACAGGAGAAACCCAGGGACACATCTCACAAGACACACACGACCCCTGGCTTAACCAAAGAGGAAAGTGTTTGTTTTATTTAATGTCATCCGGTTGTCATGAACACATCTTTTTTTTTCTTTTTTTTTATATGTTTAATTTCATTATTATTTTTTTAACGAAGATTTTATTTTACGATTATCGCCGAATGAGATTGAAAAACATAAACAATGTTCTTGAGTCCATAGTAATAATAATAATAATAAAATGATGATTTATATAGCGCTGTATCCCAGCAAGGAGCCAGGCTCACAGCGCTTTACATGGAAACAAAAATACATATATAAATAAAAAGAAACATTCATAGCATATTAACTACATAAATAACAATACGGTATACTCAATACATCAGCTACGCTAATTAATTACAGAAATGTGGTTTTATTATTTTTGAAAATAAATTTTAAAGAGATGTGTCTTAAGTGCTGTCTTAAATGACTTAGCAGTTGAAATGCTACGGATGTGTAATGGAAGAGAATTCCATTGTTTGGCTGCACAAAAGGAGAATGACCTTTCGCCAAAAGATTTAGTTCTTATCTTAAGAACAATGTGGACAATCTGAATAAGTTTCGTTAAAGATTTTTTTTTAAAATAATTATTGTGTTATCGAATGTTTCTGGAGTATATACTTTATAAAATCTTACACATGCATACTGCCTGGAGCCAATGTTTAGTTTCAGGAGTGCTTTACAATATGAGTATTGGTTTCATGCACAAACTGACAGGTTCTAACATACCATAATTCATGGATTAATCAAACAATCCGACATATGACAACATCAGACGACACATTGCCCGGTATTCTTGTTGAATCTGGACGGTCACAAGCCTACAGCCTCTATTTATTCCAGCAATATTCATAACAGCACACTGGTCCATCACTGTCCACCTAATAGCAACGGTTGCTAACAGCGAGTTTCTCAGCAACCCTGCCTCACATCACGCACATTATTATTTTTTTTCCAGAGCCAAGTTTGTGATGGGGGTTTCAGAGCCAAGTTTGTGATGGGGGTTTCAGAGCCAAGTTTGTGATGGGGGTTTCAGAGCCAAGTTTATGATGGGGATTTCAGAGCCAAGTTTGTGAAGGGGGTTTCAGAGCCAAGTTTGTGATGGGGATTTCAGAGCCAAGTTTGTGAAGGGGGTTTAAGAGCCAAGTTTGTGATAAGGATTTCAGAGCCAAGTTTGTGAAGGGGGTTTCAGAGTCAAGTGTGTGATGGGGATTTCAGAGCCAAGTTTGTGATGGTGGTTTCAGAGCCAAGTTTGTGAAGGGGGTTTAAGAGCTGAATTTGTGATGGAGGTTTCAGAGCCAAGTTTGTGATGGGGTTTCAGAACCAAGTTTGTGATGGTGGTTTCAGAGCCAAGTTTGTGACGGGTATTTCAGAGCCAAGTTTGTGAAGGGATTTCAGAGCCAAGTTTGTGAAGGGGGTTTCATAGCTGAATTTGTGATGGGGGTTTCAGAGCAAAGTTTGTGAAGGGGGTTTCAGAGCCAAGTTTGTGAAGGGGGTTTCAGAGCTGATTTTGTGATGGGGGTTTCAGAGCAAAGTTTTTGAAGGGGGTTTCAGAGGCAAGTTTGTAATGATGTTTTTAAAGCGCTAGAAAGTTGTCGTTCTTAAAGATTATAACTTCCCACGTTGATGAATTAACACTCACAATGTATTTATTATTGTCAACGGGAGGGTCAGATCTAGAGATGTAAGTTTGGGGTAGAGGGGGATTCCATTCATAAAAAATACCCTTCCTACCGACCTCAAAATGATAAGAAGGGTATTGGAATCAATAGTCATAAAAGGTGTTCAAATGAATGGATACGAAAGACGTTGAAATGAATTGTTATAAAAGGTGTTAAAATCAAAACATGAAAGAAATTGAAATTAATTGTTATAAAAGGAGTTACAATCAAACCTTATTAAAGAAGTTGGAACTAATGGATATGAAATATGAGAATACTAAAAATGGATAAACCGAATCCCCCCCCTATAATAACAGGGATTACTCACAACACGTATGCGCGCCAACCAAACAATTTTTAACACCCCAGGACTACCTAACTATTCAAATATACCACACGTTTACCTTTGTATAGTGCAAACAGAAAATATGCGCGACATAGATCTACACACTTAATGTGTTTGTTTGTTTGTTTTGTTTTTTGTTGTTTTTTTTTTGTGTTCTTAAACAAACTATATTTTAGTGTAGTTATATTTGAATTTATCACAGATTTTAATAAACAAGCCATTGGGCCAATCATTATGTCAAGCGATCGTACCTTACTTGAGAAGAGTTATTGTAGACATTGGCCTCATCTATTGTTATTTTGTCACTGTCCTCCCTCAGTTCTACTTTCCCAGTACACTTACATACCTCCAGCGACAAGAACGGTTGTCAAACATTATACACTGCTAGGTCGTCGGAAGAATTAGAATCATGTTTATTTCTCAATCAATTAAAACAAGGGCAACTTATGTGACAGCAGTGGGCCCCACGCTTTCATAGTCCCCGCCTATCTTATTTTGGCACTTATTATCCCTATTAATTCCTTATCCCTACCCCGATTGGGCCCCGAGGAATCCGTTTCACATGCTAAGCCGCATAGGGCCCCGCTTTTTTCTAAGACCGCCCTTATCAAAATCGTGCATTTTTAACTAATTGTTGGTGCTTATGCTTTTACTTAAACATGTACGCACTGTGGCGTGCGTTAGTGAACGTGTATTTGTTTTACTTTGTGCACCGTGCGACACGATGCGATAGCGACTAGGTATTGACTAGAGATATCTTCATACAGAGTAGTTCTGTGGACAAAACGCTATATCTGAGAACAAATTTCTTGTTAAAATCACGACAGACAACTCGTCTGGAAAAGCCCCGGGCCTATCATTCGATTGTCTTCAGTTGCTCCCCTTTGATGGAATTCATCGAAGCAAGGGCAGTGATCGATGCGTTCATGGGATGGGGTTCCGTGGAGGTCAACGGAACCCAGCAAGGCCGCGGGCAGGGCTCAATTGTGATCAGTCCAAGAGGAGGGAGTCATTGTCATAGTGCAACAACACTGGAGGACTGCTACAGAGGCTGATGGCTTAGTGGTCAGTGAACGCAGGCAATTACGAGGAAAGAGGATTATTACAGTCGGATTCCATGGCTATTTGTGTGAACGCTCATTCTTACTTGTTCCAAATTTTAAAAAAATTTGATGGTTAACTTTCAGGGCAACTATTTTTTTAAAAATAATCTTGCACCTGGTATCATTACCTTTTATCTTAAGCTCCCCTTTGTTAATGGCTGGTGTGTCGCGTGTAATTCACATTAATATGACTAAAAAGTTGCACGATCTACAGGAAATTAACATATGACTAAAATATGAAACTCTACTATGACATGGACATAATTCTGAGAAGCTCAGCTATACGTTGACATTTAACCTCGACTATACAGGGAATTTAATCTACGAACTTCTACCATGCATGGACATTGCTCTATGAAAATCTGCTATAACAATGAGGAACATTATTGTATGAATCTCTGCAATACGGGAGTCGAAGCGTTTTGTGGTTGAATAGGCACAGTCGAAACGTCCGTGATTCGGTTTATAGGGTAGTGGGCCTCCCCACGAACGTCATTCCCATTAATTTTCAGGTTTAATGTGTTTCAGTTGTTAGGAGTCAGTCAGATAGGATCGCTCAGTTGGACCCAACAGGGATGTTTGTTTGAGACCCCTGTTGGTACATCAACATTGTAAACACAAGTCTATATCTCATGTGTACACATGTGACTTCGTTGGTACGTACAGACATGGCGCTTACCTGAGCATACTCTCATTCCAAGACATGTACAGACAAGGTGCTTACCTGAGCATACTCTCTCTCCAAGACAGACTTTCGTGAAAAAAATGTTCTGAAATAGAGAAAATGATCTTTTTGTTAGTTTTTGTAGTCAAGAATTTTCATTAGATTTGTCAGAATTTTGTCATTTCATTTCTTTGTTGTATTGCCCGATATATATATTTAATAATTTTTAGTAAGTGTGTTATTTTTTCATCAGGTTTCTGTAATGTATCAGTCCGATAGGTATTTTTAATCTTATGTGTTTGTCAGATTTTCTAATTAAATTTTGTCTTCAGGTAAATACTCCAGATTTCACGAGTAGTTCATGAACATGACCAAGTCAACAGGGTCATGGTAAAAAACATCGTTTATTTTCTCGCGATCAGTCCTTCGACCATTTGGGCTCCAAATATAACATTGGACCGTGATCAGTCGACCGTGATTTATAATGATCACCACATAGGACGCAACTCGTTAGTTTAACACAGAGAACATAGCATTACGTCATTGGTTCATAGACCTCCTTGGGAAAATAGAACAGCAGCGGTTCAATGATGGCAGCAAGTGGTTCATTGAAAGGAAAGTTGACTCGGACGTAAGAAATACTCCATTTAAGCTACGAGGCCGCGCAGATACCTGACTTACGACGTGCAGCAGTTTAGAATTACCACACAGCAAATTTCGATAAGGATAATCTGTGTATGTGTGCTCGTGCTTGCGTGAGGGTGTTTGTGCGTTTACAGGGTGAAAATTCTTCAAAAACTTTGCGCACGGGCCAACGAACCTTAAAAATAAAATTTTACGTAAGTCAGTACTAACAATATAACTTGAATAGGGCGTAAGTCAGTACAATCAATATAACTTTACTAGGGCGTAACCGTAAGTCACTACAATCAATATAAACAGAATAGGGCGTAAGCCTATGCAATCATATAAGTAGCCTAGGGCCTAAGTCAGTGCAATCAATACACATTGAAAAGCGTCTTAACAACAAAGAAGTTGTGTTTGAAAATTTTCTCCGAAAAGCAGAAAGATGATCGATCGATCTCCTGTCAGTCACCTCCCCTTTCCCTGAACCTTGTTAGCCCCTATAAACCCCCCTGTCATTGAAACTTTATAGCAAGATAATTGTTTCTCAGAATGCCTCCGGGGTATTGCAATAAAAATCATTCGTTTCCCTAACGGCCGATGCTATCTGACTCTTAATGTCCGACTCCATAAACCAAACCACATCCCCTGGTGATCTTTTTCACACGTCAGACCGGGTTTATTCTTAGATCGCGGGGGGGGGGGTCTATTAATATCTGGCCACAAAACAGCTGCACGTTCACAGCGTCAGACACCTGCCCTGCAAAGGTCATCGAGTGGTCTCCAACAGGTGAGTAGCGCCAGGTAACTCCGAGATGTTTGGGCGTGGTCACACAAAAGCAACCGGGCATCAGGATTTCATTCTGCGACTGTTTGCCAGTATCTCCAGGTAGCTTTGAAAAATAAGACGCCCGGGTAGCGTGTTGTTGGGAAAAGGTGTTAGGTGGTATCGTCTGCAGTATTTTTTGTTTCATGTTTCAAGCTTTGGTGTGAAATAAGCATGTTTCTAATATACCCGGCCCAATGTTGGCGAACCCTTTTGGGGACGCGTGCACAAAATTCAATCAAAACCCACATATTTATAGCAAACTTCCAACACAGAGTGCCAGCAAAGTGGTTTGATGAAGGATGTGATATTTTAGTTGATGGCCGGCTGATGGGGCTCCGCGGGCCGACAGGGCACGCGTGCCATAGGTTCGCCCTAACTGCCATACCCTATACGGCAGCCTTCGCTCTATTATCCTATGACATCTATAGTTATAGAATTTAGTGTCGTCCAATTTATGCCACCAAACGATTTGTAAATGGTATACAACTTGGACATAGAGACTTAACTATAGAACTTGGACTCAGGAAACATTAAACTTTTGAAATCTCTGCCCCGATATTGACTAACCGCCATCAAATTCATTACGATGTCTCCGTGAGTCACGTGTTTGTAGGGTGGAGGGCCTTCTGTACCCTTCTACCCCCGCCCCCTCCCCCATATTGAGCTAGGCTTGTGTTTGGAGAGTTCGTTCTTATCTCTACTCTTTGTCTACCGAGATAATTTCAATGAATATTTTCAGCGTCTGTCCCTTGAGTCTTTCTTCTATTTTTGTCATCCTCTCATCGCCATCCCCGCCCCTCACCAAACAGTCGCGATGTGTCTTGACTTCATCCGTCCTTCACCTTCCACGTGCTCAATCGTGACAGACTCGAGGGCCCGTCCCAGGCGGGCTGTAGGGCCCCATTATTTAGATTACGTTTGATGGAACGCCTCACAAGTGGCCGCTGAGTTGAGAGATCCCCGAGATATCTGGAGGATGTCGTCAAACTCACAGTTGAATTTAAGATCAGTTTCCTCCCTTCTTCCAGTTCAAAAACTTTCCACAGTTCCTACTTAGATTCCCAAATAGCCAGGCCCGACGGTCTCGAAAAGGTCTACGTTCGGTAAGTAGTAGGTACTGTGTCAATATCCCATTGGCTTTGGTTGTCTACAGTTAAAGGGTTTATGGTCTCCAGATCTGTGCTCCCCACCAAGTAGCCCACTATCCCAACTCATCACATTGTATGGAAGTTGTTTGGTCAAAAGCTGCGGAAGGATATCTCAGATCTGTGTGATACATTACAGGGGATTCACAATTTTTAAAAAACTCTAATCTAGCGTTGATGCAACAATGTACCACACCTTTGTGGAACGGGAACAATAACTCATAGCCAGGCCATTCAACTGTGGCTGATTATGTCCCGTGATTTCTATGTAAGCCTTTATCACTTTAAATTTGTTATACAGTCGTGTCTATATGAGATTTGGTCACTTTCAAACGCAGGTGTCACCAGTTGACTAGCAAATTGACGGGTATATCAAGTGAGACAATGTTGGCGTCAACAGGATAAAAATTTTGGACAAAATGGGCGTGATTACGAGTTAGATGAAAAGACACGTCGTCCACAACTATTCGCATTTTGGAGCTAAGCTATAAATGTGGATGGTTGAAATAACTTCCAATAAATAAAAATATCTGCAATGACACACATTCCAATTGATTTTTTTTTTTTTTAATCGAATCCCTAAAGCCTTTGATGCCCGATACTTTTAATGAATTCCTTCGCGTTTCCCTCCTGAAGTATGGAGAAACGGAAATGAAAAATGGTCAAAACGACAGACATTAACACAGATGAAAGACCGGAGCAGTCTTATATAGAAATAAGCCGTTCAAAAAAGAAAAAAAAAAGGAAGAAAAGCGCGACTCAGATAAGAAATACACATTACAGCGATGTAACCCACCGTAAAAAATAAACAAACAAGGATGAAATGTAAAGTTAAGATGCAGGATACATGGATAAAACTTTATTTACAACTGAAATATGTGACATACAGATGCAATGAGCTAACCGACGTAAAATATAATAATTATAAATATTCTAAGGCTGGTACTGATTAAAAAACATTTGTTCGATAAATCAGGAAAATTTTAATCGATTAATCTCGATTAATTATATTTTTGTAACGCATATACAGATCCCATTTGATTTGTTACTTAGCATTCTCATCCATGAGGTGCATCCACCGATCATCGTCGGGGTCTGCGGTTCCTCGAAGGGTATAGATCCCATTAATTCGCGATTAATTATTTCGCGAAATGGGTTAAGTTGCGGCAACTCCATGGCTCGCAAATTTTGTTAAGCAACCCAGCAAATTCATTACGCTATGAAAGAAATAGGAAGAAAAACTCTCATTTTTACGCATGCACGTCTAAATAAATAAATAATTATACGAGGGAAACGATGCAAGTACAAAAAAAAAATATATTAATAAATTGGACAACAAATATTTAAACTACTTTCTTAAATTTTAATCGAATTTTAATCGATCAAGTTAATTTTAATCGATTGAATGTTTAACGATTAATCTATTAATGAATCGTTAATTTCGGCAGCCCAAAAATATTCATTTTCTGCTCCCATGTCAAAACGCCAAGTCCCAAGTATAGGAGGCCATCTACTCTGTGAGTTTGAATCGACCAAGGTAATCCTTGAGGTAACTTAGTAAACGCTTCAGGTCTTCAGAGACAATTACAACATGGATGCATTTTAACGAGTTTTACGTTCAAATTCAAAAACAGTTGACAATCAAATGCAGCCCTGATTCACATACAGCTTAAGATTCTATTATAGCTGAGACCTTCAAATACAGCTGAAATACCAATACTTTTGAAATACAAATACATCTGATATTCAAATACATCTTGACATTCAAACACATGTAGACACGTCGAAGTTGCAAAAGATTCAATCACTTAAAATGGGTTTGGTGAAGACAAGAGGAGTTTGCCGCCATATGACACAGGTCGTGATCGCTGTGTTTGAAGATAAGTCACAATATCCGTTTGTTTGTGTCACAGCACGAGACCTAATGTTGTAGTGGGATAATCGAACACGGCCCCACTATTGCTGTGCTGGGAAATTTTCACGGTCAGCTGTGTTATCGATTAGGGAAAGAAATCATTTTTCTTACGGTTATTCTATACATTTTATTCGTTTTCACACTCTTTCTCACATACCTCCCCCCCACCCCGCCCACAACACACAATTGCCTCCATCCAGCCTTTCACTATGCCATAAAAAACAATATTTTTATGGATTACTTCAGCCTCTGGTATAAATATCAAATGCGCAACGTCCGAAGGAGGGAGACAACGGAGTTTTATTTTATTTTTCTGTTTCCTTACTTGCGTTTTTTTTTTTTGTTTTTTTTTAATTAAACGCTTTCTATACCTTAGCAAGCATTTTGGATCTAGTTTGGGCATTAAAAGGGTCATTGTGATTTTTCTTCTTGAGCACTGAACACAGAAATAAGGTGCAGAAATGCTATTAAAAATATTAATTTAAAAAAGCACGTTGAATTACATCTAGAACTACATTTAATGAAAATTGATTTCGTTAAATTTGATGCGCACCTCAGCTTCTTGACGTCCAAACCATTTTGTTTCCTTTAGTTAGTTGACACACAGCTAACGTATCACCCATCAATGATACCGTCACACTGTCACACCAGGCTTCGGGATGAGCACGTCCGTTGTCACGCTTCATTAGATTGACCACGACCGATTAGGGTCAAGCGGTACCGGGCTTTTCAGGCTATGGTGGAGTCAATAAGCCAGGAGTTTGAGGCTGGTTCCCAGCACCTGTCAGGTTGACCCTTCACTGACCCTGGCGGTGTGTCCACACTATTGGGGTATAACACACTTTCTCCACGTGCCCTCAACGTCTATAAAGAATCGAATGGCGTGGTGTGCGTGTCCTCTATAGAGGGTTTCAAATCGATGTCGACTCACCACACACCCCTCCCCGCCCACCTGTAGGTACCTCTTAAAGTCAAAGTTTAAGAGATACTAACTTTTGATAAGTTCATATTTACCTCTCCCCTCCTCCAGTGACCCTGACATAAACCTACACCCGTTTCACGCCCCAATGTTGCAGCTACTCAAATGTAAGTTCAACTTAACTTCTTTCTGCCCAATCTGATTGCAGTCGCAAACGCCCCCCCCCCCCGTATCTTGTTTCCCTCGGGCACGCACTGATCTATATTTAGTCTCCAATTTCAAGCTAACATTTATCCAATGTTGGTGTGAGTACGTCTTCCTTGATGTGGGCGGGTGGATGGGGGAGGGGGTATGATTGACTTATGACTCCACTCAACGACAGGTAGACTGCTCACACGTCACACTTAGAGCACGACCCAGGCCAGGATTTGTACCATCATCTGTGATTAATAAGAGGCCAACATGTTACAACAGCTCGATGAGTTGGATCATGTTATCTCGCTCATAGGAGTTATGATAGTCGTAGGTGCGAGCACTCGAGGTATGTGTGTACACATATAGACTATACAGGAGACAACTTGGTGTTATAGGGTGTAGTTGAGGGGAGTGGATGTGAGAGTATAGGTGAGGTAGATGCATGTGACAGAGTATAGGTGAGGAAGATGGGTGTGAGAGTATATGTGAGGTAGATGGATATGACAGAGTATAGGTGAGGTAGATGAATATCACAGGTAATAGGTGAGGTAGATGGGTGTGACAGGGTATAAGTGAGGTAGATGGATGTGAGAGTATATGTGAGGTAGATGGATGAGAGAGTATATGTGAGGTAGATGGATGTGAGAGTATTGGTGAGGTAGATGGATGTGAGAGTGTAGGTGAGGTAGATGGGTGTGACAGGGTATAGGTGAGGTAGATGGATGTGAGAGTATATGTGAGGTAGATGGGTGTGACAGGGTATAGGTGAAGTAGTTGGGTGTGAGAGTGTATGTGAGGTAGATGGGTGTGACAGGGTATAGGTGAGGTAGATGGATGTGACAGGGTATAGGTGAGGTAGATGGATGTGACAGGGTATAGGTGAGGTAGATGGATGTGACAGGGTATAAGTGAAGTAGATGGGTGTGACAGGGTATAGGTGAGGTAGATGGATGTGAGAGTGTAGGTGAGGTAGATGGGTGTGACAGGGTATAGGTGAGGTAGATGGATGTGAGAGTATATGTGAGGTAGATGGGTGTGACAGGGTATAGGGTGAGGTAGTTGGGTGTGAGAGTGTAGGTGAGGTAGATGGATGTGACAGGGTATAGGTGAGGTAGATGGATGTGAGAGTATATGTGAGGTAGATGGGTGTGACAGGGTATAGGTGAAGTAGATGGATGTGACAGGGTATAGGTGAAGTAGATGGATGTGACAGGGTATAAGTGAAGTAGATGGGTGTGACAGGGTATAGGTGAAGTAGATGGATGTGACAGGGTATAAGTGAGGTAGATGGGTGTGACAGGGTATAGGTGAAGTAGATGGATGTGACAGGGTATAGGTGAAGTAGATGGATGTGACAGGGTATAGGTGAAGTAGATGGATGTGACAGGGTATAGGTGAAGTAGATGGGTGTGACAGGGTATAGGTGAGGTAGATGGGTGTGACAGGGTATAGGTGAAGTAGATGGATGTGACAGGGTATAGGTGAGGTAGATGGGTGTGACAGGGTATAGGTGAAGTAGATGGATGTGACAGGGTATAGGTGAAGTAGATGGATATGACAGGGTATAGGTGAAGTAGATGGGTGTGACAGGGTATAAGTGAGGTAGATGGGTGTGAGTGAGTATTCGTGAGTTAGATGGATGTGAGAGAGTGTAGGTGTGATAGAAGGGTGAGGTAGATGGGTGGTAGAGAGTATATGTGAGGGAGATTGGTGTGAGAGAGTATGGGTGAGTTAGATGAGTGTGAGAGAGTGTAGGTGAGATAGAAGGGTGAGGTAGATGGGTGTTAGAGAGTATGGGTGAGTTAGATGAGTGTGAGAGAGTGTATGTGAGATAGAAGGGTGAGGTAGATGGGTGGCTGAGAGTATATGTGAGGGAGATGGGTGTTAGAGAGTATGGGTGAGTTAGATAAGTGTGAGAGAGTGTAGGTGAGATAGAAGGGTGAGGTAGATGGGTGTTAGAGAGTATGGGTGAGTTAGATAAGTGTGAGAGAGTGTAGGTGCGATAGAAAGGTGAGGTAGATGGGTGTTAGAGAGCATGGGTGAGTTAGATGAGTGTGAGAGAGTGTAGGTGCGATAGAAAGGTGAGGTGGTAGATGGGTGTTAGAGAGTATGGGTGAGTTAGATGAGTGTGAGAGAGTGTATGTGAGATAGAATGGTGAGGTAGATGGGTGTTAGAGAGTATGGGTGAGATAAAAGGGTGAGGTAGATGGTTGAGAGAATATAGGTAAAGTAGATGCGTGTTAGAGAGTATAGGTGGGGTAGATGGGTGTGAGTGAGTTTAGGTGAGATAGAAGGTTGAGGGAGTATAGGTAAGGTAGATGGGTGGTAGAGAATATATGTGAGGGAGATGGGTGTTAGAGAGTATAGGTGAGGGAGATGGGTGTTAGAGTGTAGAGGTAAGAAGGGGACGCCTGTGAATGTAGTCGCGAAAGATGGGCTTCTGTTCCGACCTGGAAGGTATTCCTCAAATTTCCTGTTATCTAAATAAACTGAGAATATAGGTTAGCAGTGGAGACAAGGATTCAAGTTGCTGGGGAAACAGAGGTTCTCCAACCTGTGTCATCAACAATCCTTCTTCCAGAATACGGCGTAACATCACATTGGCATTCGAAAACGGGAGAGACGTTGAAGTTGTGAACATATCCATGTCATTAAAAGAACGAACACTCGAGGCGAAGGTAAACAACTTAGATCTAACATCTAACATTTGGTGTGCCCTTACAGTTTTATTTAAGATAGAAAGTAGATTTGAATTTTAAAATAAAAAACGTGCATGTTTACTAGAGAGCAGTATGAAAGTGAGAAAACTTTTCGCCTATACATGTACATGTACTTGTAAAGCCATGCGGGCTGGTAGTGTTGTTTATACGTCAGACCAATCAAAAAAGGTTTTAAGTTTATTGACCACCACGACGCACCTCGCGGTCGTCAATTAACTTAACCAGCGAGGAAGGTAACGTCAGAGAAAAGTGTCAGAAAATTGTTACAAATTCAAATATATTGGGTGATTATGAGAGCATGGTGCGGAGGGAGGGGGGGAAGCAAACAATCAACGGAAGAAATTGTGACCGTACAGGCGTATAATAGGTAACAGGAAAAGACAATGATAATGTTATTTTAGGGTTGAGTGCAATGGTCAATGTCCAACATCCAGGGGACTGTTATTGCCCTCATGCTAAAGCTGTGGGTCAAGGTCTGGTATACGACTGGACGCGTCCCATACAGGGGAGGAAAGAAGGCTACAGACACGAGCACCTACGCCTACAGGTGGAAAATTGGACATCAACACCAAGAACATATCGTAACAGCTTTTGGGCCGACATGCTTTGGTGAGGAGAGGTGCCAGCTTGAATGTGTTATTAGCAGGTAAATTGACGTGGGATGTCGGTCAAGAGGTCGTTAGCACACGCTTTAGTGGCTGAGACTCAACATAAGTTTTTACCAGCGACAGATTGGCAGCTGGGAGGGGGCATGGGTAATTTGGGTGGGGGCTGATGTTTACATGATATGGGCAAAGAGATGGGCGATGATTTAAAGTGTTCGAGGTGAAGACAACCACTTACAAGATATCCCAGATATATGACTTGAATCTCTTCTCATACTTTTAACACCTTCGACGGTTCAATATTTTTATTAATACACCATTATTTCGCCCCCCCCCCAGCCACCCCAAAAAAAGTACTTAAGCCGACGACACCTCATTTTATCGCCAGTTCTTATGCCACCCTAAGTTTGATTGCCACCAGTTCCCATTCAGCCAAAACATTAACTTTTCCAACATAGCTTTTACAAAAGCAACTCTGTGCACCGAAAATAAGACCCAATTACCCCGACGCAGACTGTATCCCCATGACGGATAAATAGTCTTAGTTACTTTTGTGTTATCCATTTAACATATAAGATCAATAACTCAATAACGGTGATATTTTATCAATAAAAAAATGCAACTAAACAATACATGAAGATAATTCAGATAATCATATCTGTAAGTATAAGAGCCACAAATAGCATTTAGTTTCAGAGTATTATTGACTTACATAAATTTTAAAAAACATGATTACAACGACTGATCAGTTCAATTATTAATTATCTGAGTGTATTCTTCCGCTCTAACACTACCCCACCGCCATCCGTGCCTAACTCACGCCGAACCCCAGCCCACGTGACGAACATTCAGCCAATAAAAATCAAAGTTTCCATCATAGCTAGCTGCTCCCATTGACAGATGGCCTGCCCCACACAGCCCCGTGCTTGGGGCAATCAATGGCAGCACAGTCTCCGGTCCGCACGGATCAGTCAGTGCTCTGTCAGATGTACCCGGTGAATGTGAACACACGGTCCCTTCTGAAAGTTGCCGGAACGGGTGGACTAAGAAAGTAGTTCCTTGCAGCCCGCTCTTTCGAAGCAGCGACTCCAAGGTTATGGAACAGTCTTCCCAAAAAAGTTGACGGAATGTGACAGCAAAGAAACATTTGAGGAAACTAAAAGAATTTTATTGTATAATTTATGCTTAGTTCGGAGACCAGCGCGCAATAAGCATGATGGACAATGATTTAATACAGACGCTCCAGCTCCTCATATAGAGAAGATTATTGCGTCGTATTTGGGTTATGCATACATGTTTTATGTCCAGTCTCACAGTCTTGAATTAATAATAGTTTGAAATGTTTGTGTGTTCGTTTTCCTCGCTTTTTCAGGCAACCCATTCCACACCCAAATGTCCTGTGGGAAGTGTTTGTTTTTATGTATTGAACAAGAAAAGGGGTTTTATCCCCGAGTGTTGTACTGGATTATTTTTTACTAGATACGCCGCAGACTTGCTCATGGAGAGTGCAAGAAAGGGGGAGAGAACGGACGCAAACAACAGCACGAAGAAATCAAAACAACGCGGGTGAAAGTCGGTTAGGGGTGGGGGGACGGACCACCGACACATTGTTGGTCTCCAGACATTCGCACTGCGGTAATCTACGTCCCTACCACCCTAGCTTGCCAACCATCAACTCTGATTGGCCGACTCTAGCGAGGGTCAGACATGTTCACAAAAAGGTGGAAAATAACGGACACAAACAAACTTTTGAAAAAGTAAATTTAAAATAATGTTATCGCTGGGGCTTGAACCCAGGACATCCCGCATGTAAGGCGGATGTGATAGCCACTACACTACGAATCACTATGTAAGTGAACGTAAAAACCATTCTTGCCCCTTTTTCCACCACCTCCGCTTGCCAAACCATTAACAGATTGGTCGACTCCCTGCGAGGGTGATTCGTCATGGTTATTTACACATACTCGCTTTGATGAATTGTATATATAGATATTCCCATGTTAAAATGAAGTATCAAGAAACTATAAATTCTAATTTGCTCTTACATATGCTGCAGTCTCAAGGCGTAATAATTTTAACTAATGGTGTTACTCTTGTCAATTTTGAATAACCTCCAGTAATGAATCTTGAACCTCTTTGGTAATTAGTAATAGTTCATATATTTTCTTTGTTATTGATGGGTGCCATACAGAAGATGCATATTCTAATATTAATATTGGTCTGAAAAAATATAAGTTAGAATTTTAGTTTTATTTTCTTATTACTTTTGCAAAATTTTCTTTTTATGAAGACTAAACGCTTAATGACTTCATCGAAGTGTGGATTCCATGATCTTGTCTCATTTATTATTACTCTTGAGTACCGTACCTCGAATCTTCAGTTTGGAATAGCTGGGTTTTTTTTATATAAACAAAGTGGTTAGTATTTATTTGTTTCTTTTTCTTTCATCCTCTTCACAGTGGAGATTTTTCTGGGTGGAAAAAATTGCGCTTTAAAATAAACCATCACCATAAGCGGCCATACACCTACTCTTTGACGCATTTAGTTTCTTCAAATTTCGAGTCTCGTGTCTATAAGGGGTTTTTCTAACCAACAAATGATAAACTCAATCAAAAGTCAGTGGGAACAAAATTAAGCTCACTTTACAAATCTTACTGGTCAAACCCGATAAATGCAGAGTTCAGGGGCCCCCGATTCCCGATGATTGATCAATGAAAAGTCAATCGATTCAATCGATCTGGCAGCTATATTTAGCATCAGACCAGGAGCAGATACCAGCCTTGCATCTCATAGGGACTTATGAGAACGGGCGTGGCTCACTTTAACTACCATGTTAGAACTTACAAACCAAGAGTCTACGGCAGATCTTTTTGTTAGGTTCTTACAGCCTGCGAGAACAAGAAACAACGACGTTTTTGTCCAAAAGCCAATTTTAAAGCGAACAACGCCAACCGTCAATCAATGATCAAGTGGCGAGTACTCAAGTTGTTGATGTTTGTATATACAACAAAAAAAAACTCGTTTGTTTTATATTGAACAGCTGGTACCTCGTTAAATGTAAAGTGCTGTTAAATCAATGGTCCTCAAAACGGTGCCACAAAGATGAAGACTTCTACGTCAATCAAAAGAATCAAATCGACTCAAACTGGCGCTTGTCCTTATAAGGAGTTGGTCCTTTAAAATTTAAGGTACGCTGACGCGTTCGTATACAAAACAGTACATCTTTGAAAGCCGTCTGTTGACCTATTCGTATAAAACTGCATGTGGAAGGTTATTCCCTGAGCGAGATTTGGGGGGGGGGGGATTCTACCCAATATGTGGATATAGATTATCATTAATCTGTGAGTGGGGTCAGATTAACTCTACTCCGGGGAGCGAGGTAAGGGGTAAGTGAGCGAAGTATTTAACGGAGTGGAGACAGTGCCGTACTCCCTACTTCCTCAAATCAACCAATTTGTTTCCTTTTGGCCTGACATGAGTCTGAGTAACTCACTGGTGTGTTGTTCAACGGGTTGGTATGTAAGCTAACTACCGACCCGCTTTAGTGCTACCAACATAAATCCTCAACTCGAGTTAGTCACTGCTCGGCTGACACTTTTGAGGAAATACATCTTCAAATGTTTCTACTGCTACGCAGAGTTTTTTTTAACCCCTTTTTTCAACATTGTCTAAACCTTTACCTATGGGAGGGGGGTCGAGGCTTCAGTGGGAGGAGGGTTCTGGGGCTTGAGATCGGAAAAGATAAAGGCCCTAAAACCCGCTTGTTTGTTGCCAGTTAGGAAATGATTGAATGCATTATTTCTTCTACAGCGCCAACACTATCAATGGTCGTTGCGCTGTTCAAAAACCAGCATCAAATACATTTTAAACAATTATTCAATAAATTCTTAAATTTGTCTTTGTTGTCACACTCTTTCAAAAAATTTCAAAGGGACACGCTAAGAGACTTTCTCCTGTGTCCATCAACTCCGGGAACTTACAGAAAGAACTGTGCAGAAGAACGCTGTCCTTTAGAGATCTAATGTCCCGATGTTAATTCCTTTAAATACTGCGGCGATGATTGGCTAGTAGCTAATGGATGCATCCTCTCACAATACTCGTTCTATACTAGGACACACTCGTATTATTATAACTTCAACCCGAATACAAATATTCACCAGATGTTTCTGTCTCTTCCTAGGACACGCTTGTGCTACTTCAAACCGAATAAAAATAATCCCCGAATGTCTTTGTTAAATCCTCGACCCACTACCCACTCGTATTACATCAAGTCGAACAAACCCGCCTGTGTACTGAACTGAATATTTTAATCAGTCCATCCACATAGACACCAATGACTTCAGGTCTGATCTCAGTCAGTCACATTGTCTCTAACGTTGGCCTGCGGGGCTCAATCGATGTCTCTAATCATAACCTGCCATTCTTTCAATAACAAATAGGCCAGACAACTAAAGACTTGATTTCATCAACTTTCGTTTAGCCATATCTTACTATTAGCAACATGGATCACTGTTGCTGATCGGATGTTACTATAAGCAATGCGTGTACCCACGCTGGATCACTGTGGTACGTTATAGCCAACAATAACACAAACAACTCCTTGAATCTTACCATTAACCCCACACATAAACAAATGCCTTGAGTTAAAACTTCTAAATAGAACTTGGCGCCCAGCCGACATAGAGATTCTGTCCAGTTGTTGGGTTATCTTATTCTGACAATCAACTTTATCATCTTTTCATTTGGAGAAGGTGGAAAAGGGGAGGGGGTATTGAGTCATCATTTCTATATCCTGATAGCCATCAGCTGATGTGTCATTGGATCACCGTGAACCGTGTTAAAAATGAATAAGTGTAATTGGGGAAAATATCTTAATTTACATGCCATGTACTTGATTAATTGGATGAACTGTGTATGTGTAAAAACAACAGCCAAATCTCTAAACCTAGAAACACTGGTAGGTAGAGGAACAAAGTGCAAAGTGATAATAATACATAAATGCTTTAAATTCAGTTTTGGAAATACAACTCAAGGCTAACCCAATATAACACTCAGATAGTCATAAGGATAGAAACAATTTTCTTGTTCCATTGGCAATAACAAACACATTCAAATTCTCCTTGGTGCTGTCTGGCAATGAGATGTGGAATGGGTTACCTGAACTATGTTTCTATGTGATTATGTGTTTCTGTTAGGTACTTGTCCCTATCTTTCTGATTTGTCTTTTTTGTCTACTTGTTAGTATTTCACATAATAGTATTTCATGTAGAATGTAAATTTAGTTTAAACACTTGTGTTTATTTAGTTTTACTGATAAAGCTAAAGGTATTTTCCGACATGTAAACATATCTCTCTGTCCGCTAAAGACGATTTACATTAATTGTTTTAAACACAAAAATCATTTGAGCAACTTGTATTTAAATTTCAGACCATCTTGTCAAAACGAGACCATCTCATTAAAAAAATTATATTCTCGTCAAAATGTTAGCCCCACCTCAAAGATTTAATAGTTGCCAAACATCAGTGGCATCTCAAGAGGGATATATAAGCAGTGGGGTATACAGTACACTAGGGGTGGAGTAGTCAAGGTGTGGGGTACTTGCGGGGTGGGGTACACAAGGAGTGGAGTATACAGTATACAAGGGGTGAGGTACTGAATGGGTGGGGTACTCGAGTGTGGGCTGCCCAAATCTGTACATTTTTCTCAAAATTGAGACACAGTTTTTCCAGAAGGGTGGTTAAGAGCACAAACCTTAAAACTAGCCATCACATACCAATAAACCTAGCAACCCCACTATAACTGAATGAAATTTCAGTAACAATGTCAAAGTTATGCACAAATTTGTGAATACATTTCAAAGAAATCATAGTCACTATTGATATGTTTAGAAAGAAAGCATCTAATAGTAAACTTGACGTGGCTTACCGTATATCTTCTAATAAATCACATTCCTGCTGATGCTTTGTCTGAAGTTTGGATACTTGATCTGCATGAATATTTTTTAGCGAGACATTTGGTTTTACCTAAAGGAAAGAAACGTTATATTTCAAGAGAATTACTTTTCAATAAATGTCCATATTAATTGTTGCTAAGACTAAAAAGATATAGAAAAGATTAAACTTCACACAATTAGCTGTTACAAAAATGTACTATTCAAAAGGCTTTAGGCAGTATTTGAAAACATAAACCCATAATTCTAAATGATTTTGCTTAACAGGCAGTTAGTCTTTTGCCTGGCTAGAAAGAGGTTTGATTTATATGTCAATTCTAAAAATATATTTTTTAGTCTAACTCAATTTTGATATTTATTTTATATTTACATTATGTGTGCATAAAATTTGTTTAAATTTAACAAGCGCACTAATTTTCCTGAAAAAATTTTTTTTATATAAAATTCTAATCCAAAATATTGGCTTAATAATTACAGCATAAGTCTTATTTTCTTAAGTATGAAGTGTTATCCTGACTTTAAAATTGTTTATATTTTATTCTCAAACCAAAGACAAGTTATTTATATTGTCAGTCATATAAATGTACATACTTTGTCATGGTGATAATGTACATATAAATTTGAATTTATTTCATAATCCAACTTTGCCTAACAAATAATTGGTCCAAAAAGTGTGCTATAGTAATCTAAATAAAAGATAGAACAAGCAAATATAGTCAAAGATCAAACATTTGTTATAATTTTTAAAATTTCATAAATAAAAAGATTCACATCATCATTACTACACTGTAAATAATTACAAATTCAATGACATTTTTAATATCTTAGTCTTAATGTTAACAATCCTTTCTGTCAACTTTATCATCATTTAAAACTCTCTAATAATAATACAGGACTAAACACAAACCATATATAAATGTAGGACGCAATTATCTTCTGTAAAGAAGGCGCATCTGTTACATAATATAACTGTTTATGTTTTTAAAGCATAATTAGCCTATAACTAGCTAGACGTGGTGGTCGAGTGGTAGCGCGCTCGACTGTCGTACCGATGGTCACGAGTTCGAATCCACGCGAAGGCGAGGATTTGTTCCCGGGGCCTGAGGAGTCCCCGAGTCACCCAGCTCTGAATGGGTACCTAACTAGACAATAGTTAGGCGGCTGGGGTAATGCGTGGAACCCCTATAGCCGTGGCCTGTGACCGCTGCATCACTTGCCAACAGATCATATCTCATGGTCCGTGGATGCAATTATCTTCTGCATAGAAGGAGCGTCTGTATATCTAAGATAAGGTACTTGATACTTGGGTTATAGATATAGCATGGGCATAGGCCTTTATTATGGCAGGCCTATAACTATAAATATAATATTGAAGCTCTCATGAGCCTTTGACTATTTTATTTCTAACTGTCAAAGTCTAAGTCTAAGTAATTTTAATTTAAATAACTAAACCTAGGTTTATTAACATTTCACAAAACCAACAATTTGTGGACTATACAATATATATGTATATACTTTATTCTATGGTCGTATGGTTAAGTTAAACTAAGTAGTTACTTAAGAACAATTAATCTGTACCTAAAATAGGCCAAGTAGTGATCAAGTCAAGTAGTAAAAATAATAGAATTAAACTAAATCCAATTCATTAGAGCCAATCAATATTTTTTATAATTTATAGTATAGTAACATATTATTACTATAAGATAATATTGAATTTAGAAGGAGTGTCTGTAATAGATAAGATAAGAGAATAAGATAATTTAATATTAAAGCCCACTTGACTGATATTTGATAATTTGAAACTCCTGTGTAGTAGTAATGAAATGTGTACTGTGTAGCAAATACAATTTATTTAGTAACCCAGAATGTCAATAACTGAAGTTTCGTCCAAGACAATACGATGTGAATGTGGTAACTGTGCGTGTAAGAGAGTAAGACGATGTGGTAACTGTGCGTGTAAGACGATGTGTCAAATATTCTTAAGTTTTGAGTTGTTTTACTTTAACTGTTAAGTAAGAAATAGTCATAGTCGACATAAGTCATAAGTGTCGTAAGTCATAAGACTAAGTACTAAAGTAAAGACTAAGACTAAGAAAGAGTGACTAAGACTCAAGACGTAACCACGATTTAACTTATTAATTAAATTTGAAAATTTAGTAGAAAACCTCATATACTGTAAAGGTTATAAACTGTGAAACTATAGCTGGTAAAAGGGCTATAAACATACACTAAAATGTAAACAACAAAGCGTTACCTTTCGCGGCGGTGGCTGCATTGTTCACTAAAAGGCTTGGGAACACACCCCCTTCTGTTTTTCTCCCTTTTAACTCAGCCTCAAGCATCCGGCCATGTTTTGTATTACGCTCTTCTGTTTACCTCCCGGGGAAAGAAGATTTTATGGGAGATTACTGGGAAAATATGTTTTATTAATAATTTTTCTGCGTAGTAGCACCCCATATAGCTATAGTTTTATTAATTATTCATAAGCTTTCTGTTCACCTTTAACCAAATCTTTTCTATGAATTTTCGTAATATATAATTTTTATTAAAAAAACAGTCAATCCAAAAAATGCTAAGTTATTAGAATGATCGATGAAAAATAGCTATTCATTGCACACAAGAATAAAATAGTTTAAAAATCGAATCACACTTCAGGGTTTGTTAAAAGAAAATTTTACAAACTTTATAAGAATATCAAAGAAAAAAAATAAAATGCTTCCTTACATTACTCAGACCTTTACTTGAATATGCATCTTCTGTATGTGACACATCTCCCACCCACCCCCACCCGAAAAAAAAAAATAATAATAATTTTAAACAGAGACCAGTTCAAAAAAGAACAGCAATATTCACTAGTTCAATACTAGTTCACCTTTCGAGAGTGACTCTTAGTTAAGTCATTAAACCTAAAAACACCAGAGCAAGGGTCAGCAAACAGGGGTAAATAATCCATTTGGTAGGGGGAAAAAAGAATTCTTGGGGGTAAAACAAACTCATTGGGGACACATTAAATTCGCAAGATATGTTCAAAATCCATCATGTGTACGTGTGCGTTTGGAAGATAAGACCACTATTGAACCGGTTCTTTCCAGAAAACGAATTCTGTAAGTGCGAGTAAATTCTTTACTCTTCATCTTTATGAGACGACCAATGTCATTAGTAGTGCGCAGCTACAGAGGTTTTCAAATAATTGAAGAAGAAATTTTGTTTTGTGCTCCTCTCGCATTGCGATGTCAGATTTGATGTCTTCAAATGAGTTAATAAAAAAATTTGATAAGCTTAAATTAAAATGGGAAAACTGGTTTGCTCTCTGTTGATGCAGCTCCAGCTATGTGTACGTGATATTTCGGCTTTCGGGAGAGAGAGAGAGGAATCTCAAAAATTGAAGCTCACCCTTATAGTATCCATCGTCAAGCTCTGCATGTGAAACTTTTGGCACCTAGACTGGAGGTCGTCATGAATGTTTTAATCAAGATTGTTAATTTCATTAAAGGACATACACTGCAAAGGAGACTGTCTTGTGATTTATATAAATTAGAAGGTGAGGCTGCATGAGTATACAGATTTACTTAGAACTTTATCACAACGAGGTACGATGGCTTTCACGCTGCAATATTCTGAACAGATCGTGGGCGCTTAAAGCGAAACTAAAACATTTCTGGCTGTTCACAAAATATGCTCTAACAGAGAAATTTACGAACTATTAATGCGTTGCACATCTCGCATTTTTGGTTGATATTTACGAGCATGGGAATGCGTTGAAGGCCGCACAGGACCGTGACACATGGCAGGAGATATTGTGCAGCTCAAAATGGTGCCCCAAAGACCCAACGATGGGTTAAGGGACAGTTCAGTTCAGAATGCGTTGAACAAAGAATTGGAGGGTGGAAATATCTGTATAATGTCAGCTAGAGAAACTATTGTAACATTAGGATTAAAGATTTCATAATGGGGAAAAAATCAGAATAAAACAAGTTAACGGCCTTTTCCAATTTGACCTTGTATTTGGAAGATTGTGGAAGAATAAACTTTGACTACATCGAGGATATAGTTATTAGGCATCTTACCAAGCTCAATGAGCGGTTCACGTCTTAGTTTCCAGTTATTGATTCGCTTAATGTCTGTTGACATGTAGATCCCTTTCGATGTGACATTGCTCATTGAGGATGTACCAGATGAGACTCAAGGGTTGGCAGAGGCACTTTTTGAACTTCTGTCCAATTATGCAACCACGTACCTTAAAGTTAACAAGGATTTTACACTCGAGTGAAAATAAAAGCAAAGCTGCGGAATCATTTGTACCCTGCAGACAGTATCGTATTTGCTCTGGCACCAAAGGGCCTAATTTCGATGTTATTGTTTCAACGATGAAAAAATTACCTTTTCTCACACAACTGGAATGTAAACAGATTTAAAACAAACCCGTGTGTTTTTTAAACAATAATTATTATTGGTGATATTAATTTATATTAAATTTATTATTTCTAGTTAGTTTTTAAAATAACTTTGTGTTCATTTGTTTATCCGATTTATCAATATTATGGAATGACCAGTGACGTTTAGCCTCTAACCCTTATAACCATTATATTCGATTGTACACATTTAAAATTGAATCAAATAAATTCCCCCGGGAAATATGAATCGTCTGTAAACTATCTACGCATAATTCTTTTCATATTAATTTTAAGCCACTTGTCAGGTTTCTTTTAAAATCCCTTGGGCATGGTCCCAGACTCGTGGCTTACCACGCTCCCCCAAACCCCCGAGACGTCTGTACGGTACCTCGCGCCTTCGGGGGTAACGTCAACATAAACTTTTATACTTCGAGGATAGAAGTACAAAGAGCAAAGTCATGATAATACATAAATTATAATGCATTACATTCTAGCCTGGAATTACAACGCAGCAGCAATTTAATACAACTCTCAGATAGACATAGAAATTTCAAATTTAAAAAAAATAAGAACATTTCTTTTTCAATTCACAAGAACAAACAAATGCAAAGTCTTTTTCCCGAGTAAATCCATAGACAAGAGTAGGGTGCAATAACATTTTGTATTGTAGTAGTGGCTGTAATTTATCAGATAATCTAGTGTACATAAAGAGCATCTGTAATGTTTAAGTTTATGATACTAATGAAATAAAAGTTGAAAATTTGTGAGAAAAAATATATTATTTCTTTTTGTAGCCGCAGATTAGCCTACTAAAAAAATGTATAGCCTTTAGAATATTGACAATATTTTAGCCACATTGAAGTAAACTATAGACTATTATGAAATATGATAAAATTCTAATTTAAAACTAGACTCATTATTTTCTTGATTAAAAAAAAAAATTAAGATAATTTTTGTAACTCTAATTAATTTAAATTTGGCACCATTTTGACGTCATATCCTAAATTGGTAAAGGGCAAAAATATGTATAAGTATAAGGAGCTGAATAAAGTTGAATTACTTTTTTTAATTAAAAAAAATAATTCAAATGTAGATCAAAATTTAAATTACTACCAAACACCGATTTATTATTTAAGATTACAGTTTGCTACTAGTATTAGGTAAACATATGTCTTCATGTCTGCGAAGCCGAGGCGGAATACTTCAAGCTTGTCTGGCAAACAACGCAACCACAGATCTCTTATCATTGACAAGAGACAGAAGACTGCGTCGCCACATACCCCAGGAGTTCAGAAGAGCGAACACAGCAGAATTCGAAGCGTTTCCGTACCCAAGGAGGCCAAGAGCTCTAAGCTCACGGGTGCAAAGTCGTCAAGACCCGTCTTGTCGTCAAACTTGGTCGATGCTGGCTCCTACCTCAGCTTTGGTAAGATTAAACCATCTAGTCACGTTAGTGTGAGATTAAACCGTCTAGTCACGTTAGTGTGAGATTAAACCGTCTAGTCACGTTAGTGTGAGATTAAACCGGTCACGTTAGTGTGAGATTAAACCGTCTAGTCACGTTAGTGTGAGATTAAACCGTCTAGTCACGTTAGTGTGAGATTAAACCATCTAGTCAAGTCAGTGTGAGATTAAACCGTCTAGTCACGTTAGTGTGAGATTAAACCGTCTAGTCACGTTAGTGTGAGATTAAACCATCTAGTCACGTTAGTGTAAGATTAAACCGTCTAGTCACGTTAGTGTAAGATTAAACCATCTAATCACGTCAGTGTGAGGTTTAACCGTCTAGTCACGTTAGTGTAAGATTAAACCATCTAATCACGTCAGTGTGAGGTTTAACCGTCTAGTCACGTTAGTGTGAGATTAAACCATCTAGTCACGTTAGTGTGAGATTAAACCGTCTAGTCACGTTAGTGTGAGATTAAACCGTCTAGTCACGTTAGTGTAAGATTAAACCATCTAGTCACGTTAGTGTGAGATTAAACCATCTAATCACGTCAGAGTGAGGTTTAACCGTCTAGTCACGTTAGTGTGAGATTAAACCATCTAGTCACGTTAGTGTGAGATTAAACCATCTAATCACGTCAGTGTGAGGTTTAACCGTCTAGTCACGTTAGTGTGAGATTAAACCGTCTAGTCACGTTAGTGTGAGATTAAACCATCTAATCGCGTCAGTGTGAGGTTTAACCGTCTAGTCACGTTAGTGTGAGATTAAACCATCTAATCACGTCAGTGTGAGGTTTAACCGTCTAGTCACGTTAGTGTGAGATTAAACCATCTAGTCACGTTAGTGTGAGATTAAACCATCTAGTCACGTTAGTGTGAGATTAAACCATCTAGTCAAGTTAGTGTGAGATTAAACCATCTAGTCACGTTAGTGTGAGATTAAACCATCTAGTCACGTTAGTGTGAGATTAAACCATCTAATCACGTCAGTGTGAGGTTAAACCATCTAGTCACGTTAGTGTGAGATTAAACCATCTAGTCACGTTAGTGTGAGATTAAACCATCTAGTCACGTTAGGCAGTGAAACCTCAAGTAGGAGAACGCTGCAGCAGGGCCTACCCCAAGGGTCAGCGCTCAGCTGCACACTGTTCTTGGCTTACATCAACGACCTACCTGGTATGTTGCAAACCAGCGCTGCCATGTATGCGGACGATTTGGTAATCTGGAGCACCGGTAAGGATGTCCACCGACTGCAACAGCTGCTACAGCTTGACCTTTTCGCTATCAGTAGGTACATGCAGAGGTGGCATATGGAAGTTAACACCGAGAAGACGGTCTATTCGCTCTTCACGAATGGCCGAACCGTTCTTAAACAGGAGATTGTGCTTAAAATGAACGATGTAGCGCTCAAATGGGACAAACAACCGGTTTACCTGGGAGTAAAACTGGATCAGAAAGTACAAATGCATAATTTTGTACAAGACCTGTACTCCCAGGCAACCGCCAAGCTCAACCTGGTGAAAAAGTTAGCTTGCACAAACTGGGGCGCTGGAGCAAGCACTCTCAGAGCTCTATATCTGGGAAGTGTGAGGTCAGTGATGGACTGTAGTATGCCGGTCCAAGCCTTTGCCAGCAAAACGGCATTGGAAAAACTGGGCCGAATCCAGAACCAGGCCCTGAGGTTCATCTGTGGCGCGTACAGAACTACAGCCACAGCTGCCGTGGAGGTCATTGCAAATGTAGAATCACTTGAGATACGTCGGGACAAGGCGATCATTACTACTGCAGAAAGGTATCGCAGGCTGGACACGAGGGATCCCTGCTACCAAATGCAGCATAATTGGGACGGACGTGGGAAGTTGAAACGGTCCTCGTTCATGCATCAAGTACTCGAGCTTGATATGACTGTTCAACCCCCACGAAATAGACATAGAACAATTAGCGTCCCAATAAAACCGCCCTATGCGGAAATGATACGTCCCACAATACATTTGTCAATGACTGACACGACAGTAACGAAGCGCAGCCCTGAATATGTACAGAAAGTGGCTGCCCTTGAGACAATCGAAGGGTTCGCGGGAACCCCAGTGAAAGTGTTCACGGATGGGTCTGCCAGCCGGAGAGAAAGAACTGCAGGATATGGTGCGCTCATCCTATACCCTTTAGGAGGGCTACCAAAGAGGAACTTTCAGGACCCTGTGGGACTACAACATCGAACTACGATGCGGAGCTTGAAGCTATTCACAGGGCCCTGATATGTGTGCATCTGACACTGCAAGGGTCGGAACTAGTAGGTTTCGACACGGTCTTGTCACGTTAGTGTAAGATTAAACCAACTAGTCACGTTAGTGTGAGATTAAACCAACTAGTCAAGTTAGTGTGAGATTAAACCATCTAGTCACATTAGTGTGAGATTAAACCATCTAGTCAAGTTAGTGTAAGATTAAACCATCTAGTCACATTAGTGTGAGATTAAACCATCTAGTCACATTAGTGTGAGATTAAACCATCTAGTCACATTAGTGTGAGATTAAACCGGCCACGTTAGTGTAAGATTAAACCAACTAGTCACGTTAGTGTAAGATTAAACCAAATAGTCACGTTAGTATAAGATTAAACCAAATAGTCACGTCAGAGTGAGATTAAACCATCTAGTCACGTTAGTGTGAGATTAAACGGTGTAATCTCTCAAGGATAAGACGCACACTTTGTTATGAATCATGAATTAAAAATCGTGTGGATGATGTAGACGGTTTTAGTAAATTCAGTAAGTTTTCTTTAATTGTTAATATGTGTTTTCGTTGTTTAATTGAATTAAATTCCATTACAGAAACGTTTAAAATTGATTAAATTTATAATGATATCTTTTAAAAATCATTCAGCTCACTTAAATCTATTAGGTAGCAATCGACAAGGGGAAAAATTAAGTAGAGAGAAAGTCTTTCATATCTATTCATTTAATTTTAAATTGAATGAAATTTTATAACATAACATTGCAATACTTCATACTGCGTGATACCTTGTGATAGCACTAACCATGAGTTTGAATGATAACCTAATCCATGTCTCTATAACAAAACGCTCGGCCAACAGGTCGGAGCTCTGACAAGAACTATGACAAGGAAGACGTCCGATGCAAGTTTGTCCCCAACCCATTCCTGGACCTGCACAGAGCAGCCAATATGATTCTCAGGAAGTACAGGGCCAACACTAACGTAGCGCGTACGTAAGATGTGGTTCGCTTATCTCTCTTTTCCTAAGTTCGAATCTCATGGAATCTGCAGAGAGAAAGCTGTTGTCTGCTGCGATGTTCAGCATCACTTTGCAACAAAATGTCATTTTACTCTCCCTTGAAAATTCTGTCTTTGAAAAACTATTGTTTAGCTTAATATACATTTTGGAATATAAGACGACTTTTATACACCTAAAAACTTCTCAAAAGTACGGGGTCGTCATATACGCCAGGTATCGCCTTATCATATTTTTACCTGCTCATACAATACAGCATCAGTAAAGTAATACAGTACAGAATAAAAATGGCTAACATTCAAGACCCCATCATGTCACTTCCAGCAAGAAGAAAGAAATATGGAGCCAGTTTAAATCCCAACGTGTTTTGGAAAAGGAATGGTCTTGTAGGCCGAAAATAGCTTAAAGCCTATATTTTAAAAAGAAAATTAGGAGAGTTGTATTATACGCCAAAATAAACGGTATATTATTTTAACTACGTTTGATAACTATAGTGTTCTTAACAGTAGGATTTTAAGTAAATTGGAGTGGGGTGGGGGAAGACTTGGATAAAGCGTTATAATTAAGGCTGTGGAAATTAACAATCGATTAATTCCTCGATTAATCGTTAAAATTTATAACGATTAACGTTTATAAGTGTTACTTAAGACGTATAAGCTATAATCGAAATTAACGATTAATAATCGTTTATTTTTTAAAAGTTAACGATTAAATTTAAATGAATCGTTAATAGCCCTAGTTATAATACCTTATTCGAATTCTGGTACGCATTATTTTATTTTTAAATCCCTATATTAACTTTACCGTCGTCTCCTTGTTCGTCCGTTCGTACGGTACGGCGGAAAAGCAAAAGTAAAAAATTGCCAACTTTTCGTCATGCTATCGAGATGAAATTTTGCATATAGACTCGTGTAATTTAACAATGGATTGTCTGAAAATTTCATAGCAATCGAATGTACCATAATAGAATTAATGCACTTTTTGTTTAACTCTATGTAAACGTATGGTAGGTAGTCTGTTGTTCACATTCACGTGTTTGCTGGAGCCATGGGTGATCACGCCTCCACCCCCTGCCCGTCCCCTTTTTACACCAAGAGAGTTCAGTCACGTTTAGTCTGTACTGTAAATGTTTGAATGCAATCAATACTTTTAGTTTGTTTCATATATAAGGGATTTAAAGTCAAAAACTTTGTTTTAATGTTGCTTTTATTTTTCCTGCTTCATTCGACAATCTGCAAATACACATCTCTTAAAAATAGATTTTTTCTTCTTTAAAAAACATTAAATGCTAATATCATTTTGTGTAATAATTATTATTTCTTTTAATTGAGCGTTTGGGTACAGAGTTTAATTACGAAAAATTTCTAAGTGTATTAAAGTATTGAAATCTGTGCAGAATTTTGTTTTTTAAAAATCATTTAAAATGCTACAAATATTGAAGTGTCTTTGACAAGTCCGTCCCTCCATCAAACTTTTGTAACCACCATTTAAAATTTAGTTTGGGTTTTTTAAAAATGTTTCTTAGAAAATGAACATCAATAACGTATTATTTACATATTAGATCTACCAGATGTACAAATCAGATAGTTTTAGTTAACTTAATTTTCGTTTACTTTAAAGGATCAAAATATATGTTGGTTAACTTGATTTTCACTTACCAGACATAGGCCTATTTGTGAAATATAATTTACATTTTCTTTAAATGAAATATTTAAGAAGAAAAAGTCTTCAATTATTGTAAACCAATGATGTTTTATTTATTTATTTTTAAGTTTAATATTCAGTTTCAAGGTAATAATATTTTTAAAGGTATGTTTAACCTAATCTTTTCTAAAGTAATAGATGTTTAGAAAATATGTCAATAAAAATATTTATAACGATCACTTTCTCCCCCCCCCCTTTTTTCGCTTGAGTTGACCTCTCTACACATGTAAGCTCACCACTCAATAAATTAGATGTGCTAGTCACAACATGCGAACTACAATGGAGATGAAATTTTGAAATTGTTTCTGTTCTAACTCCATCGACAGAGCTATCGTCCTTGACCACAGGCAACACCAACGGCCAGCCAGAGAGGACGGCTTGGGATGACCAGAGCATCCCCACTAGTCAGGACGATGGCGAGACGGGAGGAAGAGGAGAGGAGGGCGAGGTGGGCGTCAAAGGGGAGGAAGATGAAGATGATGAGGACGACGAAGAGGAAGGACTGCCTCAAGGTCAGTTGGTCAGATGTTGGGGTTCTAGGGGACGGGTCAATGCTAGAAGCTGAGTCCTAAGCACCACTTTATGGTGACTCTAATGAGTACGGAGACCTTCTCATCCAACAGATACAGATGTTCCAATAGGCCAGACCACTACAGACATTGCAGCCTAGACCCTGAAACGGTGATGCACCTGTTGACTTCGTGCCCAGCGCTGGACATAGCCAGGGAGGTTACTTTAACCGCGAGAAAGTCCTACGCTCAGACAGGGGCGTAACAACGACTTGGCACCGGGCCAGTTGCCAAGGGAGCTGAGAGCTAATCCTTCAATAATCAATGTATTCTGTATAATTTAACATTTTCCCTACTTCTCTAGGGCGCCAATATGAATTAACTAAGGACGTGCGGAAAACCTAGTTACGCTTCAACAGATGGAGCATGTTGCCCAGGTGCATGGCACTGCTCAGCAGATGCAGCAGGTTGCTCAGGTGTTAGCTAAAGGAGAAATCTCACACGTTCCAGAATATGAGACAAGACTAACTGAACAGGGAAAGAGGGAGGGAGGAAAGGTGGGTTATTTTCAATGGGAGGGGTGTTGGTGACCTCCTAGCTTGCAAAGATATTACCGGAAGCGTCTCTGCGCCTAAATAAGGATAACCTTTATGATATGATACACGTTGAGAATGGCTGGGGTTTTATCATCTACACCACAGCTGTTGAGCTTCTATTTATGGACACCATAGCTGTTGAGATTTTATTTGTGGACACCATAGCTATTGAGATTTTTTTTTGTGGACACCATAGATGTTGAGATTCTATTTGTGGACACCATAGCTGATGAGATTCTATTTGTGGACACCATAGCTGTTGATATTTTATTTTTGGACACAATAAATGTTGAGATTCTATTTGTGGACACCATAGATGTTGAGATTCTATTTGTGGACACCATAGATGTTGAGATTCTATGTGTGGACACCATAGATGTTGAGATTCTATTTGTAGACATCATAGCTATTGAGATTCTATTTGTGGACACCATAGCTATTGAGATTTTTTTGTGGACACCTTAGAAGTTGAGATTCTATTTGTGGACACCATAGCTGTTGAGATTCTATTTGTGGACACCATAGCTGTTGAGATTTTATTTTTGGACACCATAAATGTTGAGATTATATTTGTGGACGCCATAGCTGTTGATATTTTATTTGTGGACACCATAGATGTTGAGATTCTATTTGTGGACACCATAGCTTTTGAGATTGTTTGTGGACACCATAGATGTTGAGATTCTATTTGTGGACACCATAGCTTTTGAGATTTTTTGTGGACACCATAGATGAGATTTTATGTGTGGACACCATAGCTGTTGAGATGTAAGTTTTTGGTACAAGATGCCAGAGTGATAAATGTTAATTATCATTAATTAATAATAATTATAATTTAGTGGAGAAATCTGAACATTATGGTTTTTTTTTCATAAACAGTTGGCGAAAGTGGGGTCAGCACAAAAAAGGGATCAGCACAAAAGAGTGGTCAGCACAAAAGAGGGGTCAGCACAAAAGAGGGGTTAACTTAGCCTTGTCTCAATGAGAGCCCGATGTAAGACTACACAATCCTAATGGAAGACGAAAATTCAAATGCAAAAATTAAGAATTCCAATGCAAGACTTGAAAATCTCAATTTTATTCTTGACCCTAAGTAAGAATTTAAAATCCCAGGGAACAATTTTAAAAGGGACAAATGGTTGAGGCAGTGCTTCTCAATTATTTTCTGTAANTCCCCAATCCACGCGCGACTGTAAATAGTATCATGTGTCTATAAAATAGTTTTAAGTACACCTCTGCTGAGGTCAAACGAGCCCCCCTTTACGTAGCCTCGCCTCCCCCGGGGGTTCGTGTTCCACAACTTGAGAACCACTGGATGGGGTCATTCAATAAAAATATCCCCTCTGTTCTCCCCCCTCTAACGCTTGCAGCTGTGCGAACCAAGGAGCCGGGCCACGAGCCAACAACGAGCCAGGAGATCGTGAGGACGCTGTACGTCCAGAAGATGGAGGCCATCGCCAAGAACGTCAAGCCAATGGACGTCCTGTCTAAGCTGTACACGGACGGCTTCCTGACCCATACGTACAACAACCACGTGAGAACCACTCAAGATCAGACAAACCTGAAGGCCGGGAACAAGAAAGGTCTGGAGCGTCTTTACCTCCTCCTGGCTAATTACTACTACTGACCTTGGTCAAACGCAATGGGTTGCTCTTGGCTATCGCCACGTCAATAATAATAGTGTTTTGTTTTATATAAAAACATATCCAGATGCGCCTATCGCCTACACCCATATTGTTTACTTTTATTGTTAGTCAGTTGCTTTTTTTTCTGTTATAAACGTAAATTTATCTATACATGAATTACATGTCGGATGTCATAATTAAGTGAAAACATTTGCACACATTCTAAGATTATTTAACATTTGTGAACTAGGATGGGTTTCATTTTTGTAGAAAATGTTTACGAATTATTCTTTAAATTGCAGAAAAGTGGATTAGGGGTATTTATATTAAAATTGTGAAATGAATTCACATTAGTTGCAAATGAACATATGTTTGGTTTTTTACTGTTTAAATAAAACGTCGTAAAAAATTCTCCTCTATAATAAAAAGAAACGAAAACGAAGAAAGTTTTTGATTTTATTATTTTTTTAAAATTTATTCTATAAACATTTGCGTCTTCAATTTTTTAATTTAAATAATTTTGTTCCCTTTGTAAAAACCATGACCGTCTACTAATGTCGTCTGCAAACTGTCGGGTTATTTAAGGTCCTCATGTTTTCTGAAAGACCTAAACTAACGAGTCATTTGATAGGCCATATTAAACCAATTAAATTTGTTCGAAGACTCGGTTCACAGTTCTATGACTCATTTTTAAGATGATAGGGGGCTGTTTGACTGTTAACCAATACTAGTACAAGAATATATGTAGTTATTGTAAAGTAAGTCTAGACTGGTCTGGTACACGGATGTATGTAGTTATTGTAAGGGTAAGTCGAGACTGGTTCAGGAATTTATCAATGAACTTTAAGGCCATGTGGATCAATGAATGCAATATGTAACAGACAATGAAATTACGATTTGGTCAATTGTTTATTGATTTTATCATTCCGTTGTAATAACATTTATGATGGCATCCACTTTAATAGAATACACATACACTATAACATTGTATTTGGAGCCGTCCATAAAGTACGTCACACTATTTTTGAC
>MUZC01000905.1:1151309-1164717 GCA_002072015.1 Radix auricularia
TAATTAAATCGGACTCAAGACAGATAACCGTTTGACCAAAATAAGAAAACAGCAGTAATGCACACTCTGATTTTCATTGAGTTAATTGCCCCTTTCTAATTAAAACTAAAAATGGCTTAAAGACATCAAATTTAGTTATGCGAATAACAACGATCCCAGAGTAAGTAAGAGTGTTTTTTAAATTTTTTTTGACTTGTCCATTCTAGCCAGATCAAGAGCACACGGTTTCTTCCCCTTGCCTCCATAAGAATGAATAGTGCAGCGAAAAAGATCAGTGTACTCCATTCTACTTTGTGCAGCAGGGCATCGATGTCTGTGACGTCAGCGAGCACTAGGAGCCACAAGGCTCCAAGAACGGCAATCCAACCTGGGGGAAAATATAATATCGTTAAAAGAACCAGTGAGTTAAAAGTGGAATTCTTGGTCTTTTCAAATTATCTGGTTTTAACAGTTAAGTTGACAACGGGGTCTTTCTTGTTGTATGGTTTTGGCAGCACCCGAGAAAACGAAAAACAAGATTTCCTCTTCCGGTTATTTCTCACGATCTATGAATAAAATTGATTAGAAATATTTTACAAGCCGCTTCGTAACATTTTAGTTGTTGAATATTATTTAATTTTTTTAAAAATTGAATAATAATAATAGATCTACATATTTTTGAAAAAAAAAAAAATTTTAAGTCTCAAAACATATTTTTTTTTTTTTTTTTTTTTGGAGGTTGTAGGGGGTTCTAATGTTTCCATTAAAACATTATCAGACTTAAAAGCCCTTGGCAGCGCCCATCCCTCTCCAGGTCAGCGGAGGACTCTCTTAGCGTTAGTCATTTCTCAACATTTTTATAATAAATTGATAATTTATATAGCGCTGTATCCATGCATATATTTAATTAAATAAACATTCATATCATAAAAACCACATAAATGACAATACATTATGCGTCAGCTTCGTTAATCATAATATGGTCTTTAGCAACCGATTTATTTATTTTCTATTGCTTAATATTTTCAATGAAACACCAGGTGTGCATGTAACGCAGAAACCCAATTGAAATGACGCCTCTGAAAAGAACGGAGAATCGATGTGTACTCCAGTGGCTTTTCTAATAACTTTTACATCAACATATTAAATAACATTTTCTTGATATCTATAATAACATCCGTATAAACAACTTCAATAACAACTTCATTTACCAATAAGGGACCGTCCATAAAGTACGTCACGCTCCAGAGGGGGGAGGGAGTGTTAGAAAGAGTGACAGTTTGTGACAGGAGAAGGGGGTGTCCGGCCATGTGTGACGTCACGGTGTTTTATCTGAACTGAACTGTCCCTTAACCCGACGCTGGGTCGTTGGGGCACCATTTTGAGCTGCACACTACCTCATGTCATGTGTCACGGTTCTGAGCTGCCTTCTGGGAATTGCTAAATGACAGGCCGGTCCACTCTTTGATATTGTCCTCCCAACTCTTCCTTGGTCTGCCTCTTTTCTTTCTTCCCTGGACTGTGCCTTGCAATATCGTCTTTGAGAGACCTCCAGATCTTGTCACGTGTCCGTACCATCGTAATTTCCTCTTTCTAATTGAGGTAAGAAGGTCCTCGTAAGGGCCAATGACAGCACTTATGTTATCGCGGACCGCTTCGTACGTGATGTGCGCCTTGTAGGAGATGTTTAGTACCTTTCGAAAAATCTCATCTCTAGCGCATTAATTCTTTTTTGGAGGTCTGCGGTGAGCGTCCAAGCCTCACAACCATACATCATACAGGAAAACTGACATCGCTAAAGAGCGCATTAGTCGAATCTTTGATCTCAGGGAGAGCTCCTTGCTTTGCCAGATGTGTTTAAGTTTGCTTAATGCTGTAGTTGTTTGGGCCGTTCTGGCAAGATTTTCAGGCTTTGAACCTTCATCGGATATTATAGCCCTTAGATATTTAAAGGTAGGGACCTCCTCGAGTTTTTGCTCGTTTATCCGTATTTCACTTGTCATGACCTTGGTCTTCACTGCATTGATTTCCATGCCATAGGCCTTTGATGTCTTCTCTAGCTTTGCAATGAATTCTTTTAGTTCGTCCTCACTGCCAGCTAGGCCGTCTATGTCATCGGCGAAGCGTAGGTTAGTTAAAGTTCTCCCTCCGATGTTTTATGTTAAATTTTAATTATTTTGTTAATAAAAAATATTTTTATACGAAAGTGTGACGTACTTTCGGCCGGGGGGGGNTAGATTTGTGACAGTTTGCGACAGGGGGAGGGGGGAGTTGAAAATGGTCCATAATAGCATGACGTGGGGGGCGCGGTGGTCAAAGTGATAGTGCGCTTCGGCACCAAAATTCTAAAATAAAATTTTAAAAAATCGGTTTCGGCTTCGAATCCTGGTGCTGGCACCCCTACGGTTAGATGATGATCGTTAAAACCTTGGCTGGTAGTTCATCTAGGAGAAGAAAACTCCGACTACAAATCCTCCGCTGCCTTGCGGCTATACCTGCCTTGCGGGAAAGGCTAAGGGAGTAAACCCTGATAGAAAATCAGGAAATGGAGCACCTACAGGCGGTCTATACATAAGACTTATGTACATACCGGCAGCTCCTGCGACGCCAATGGCAGCCAAGCTGCATCGACGCAAGTCGTTCCCTTGGAGAGGGGGGATATGCTGTATGGGCAGCAGCTAATTCTCCATAATACCCGCCCAGGCTTGCATCACCTCTGGAGAGGTCGCCAGCGTCGCCGCAAGGTGTCGACAAAACACGGGAAGCAGCAGTTACCGGTTATAAGCCAAAGCTCAATTGACGTAGAGCTAGGCGCCAGGGGCTGCTTCCGACGGTGGGAGAGACTACCAATGCCTCACTGGACAGCTACCGCCAGCCTCAAACTGGGCAGCCCCCAGTCAAATAGATGCTATCCCGTCATGGCCTGCCTTCTCCACTGGTGCGTGGAGATTAGAGTACCACTCAACAAGTGGGCCACTAAGCCCTGCACCAAGAAATATAAAAAAGAAAAAGAAGACCCCAGCTCTTCGAATGCTAGCTGGAACGTGAGGACTATGTCCCGGCATCACTGATGATCTGCAGTCCATAAACGACACACGGAAGACAGGAATAATCGATAGAGAACTTTAAAGGCTAAAGATTGACATCGCATGCCTTCAGGAGACCAGGCTTCCAGACAACGGTTCACTCAAAGAGGCCAATTACACCTTCTTCTGGCAAAGCAGACGAAAGGACGAACCTAAACAGCATGGTAGGTTTCGCTGTTAAGAACACTCTTCTACCATCCATTGAACCCCCGTCATCAGGCATGGAGAGGATCCTCACTCTAAGACTCAGAACAGCTGCGGGCCCAGCAAACATTCTTAGTGTGTATGCCCAACACTCTATTCAACTCTGGAAGAGAAGGACCAGTTCTATGGAGCGTTAGACCAGGCCATAGCCAGCATCCACAAAGACGAGGCAATCTATCTCCTATGAGATTTCAATACTAGAGTGGGGAGCGACCATGAAGCCTAGCCCACCTGCCTTGGACTCTTTGGAAGAGGAAAGTTAAATTAAAATGGACAAAGGCTTCTGGAATTGTGCTGCTCAGGAGGCTTGTGTGTGACCAACACTTTCTTCAAGTGCAAGGATATACACCAAGTATCTTGGAGACACCCTCGATCCCACCAATGGCACCAGCTGGACCTCATCATCATCAGGCGTGCACAACTAGCTAGCGTCCTACTCACTCGCAGCTATCACAGTGCCGACTGTGACACGGATCACTCCCTTGTCGCCAGCAAAATACGAATAATGAGAAAAAACTCTTACCACAGCAAGAAAAAGGTAAGTCCTGCATGAAAGACCCTGCAAAAACGCAGCTGTTCACAGACAAGGTGAAGGAAAGTCTCTCAAAGACGTCCCCATGCTTCACCATTGATTCCAAATGGACGCATCTGAGGGCCACAATCCGCAATACAAGCCTTTGGCACAAAATCTCACAAAACCACGGACAGGTTTAATGAACGTTGGGACGAGATGAAACCTGTCACTGAAGCAAAAAGGAAAGCTCTTATGGCTTACAAGGAAAAGCCTACACCCGACAAGTTGCATGCCTTAAAAACAGCCATGTCACTTGCCCAAAAGGTTGCACGTAAATGTGTCAATACTTACTGGATTAAGCTCTGTTCCAGTATACAATCAGCTGCAGACACGGGCAATGCAAAAGTCATGTACGAAAACATCAAAAAGGCAACTGACCCCTTGACGTCCAAAGTTGCTCCCCTAACGTCCAAAAGTGGAGAAATTATTCAAGACCAGGCAGCACAGCTAAAACGGTGGGTTGAGCATTATCTTGAATTGTATTCAACAGTTACCACAGTCTCCAGCACCGCTCTAGATGACATCCCCGATATGCCACTCATGGAAGAACTTGATGTCGTGCCCACACAGGAAGAGCTGAGCAAAGCAATTGACAGCCTAGCTTGTGGAAAAGCGCCTGGGAATGATGGAATACCACCAGAAGTTCTAAAGAGTGGCAAGACAGCTTTACTCCAACCATTGCACGAGATTCTGTCCCTCTGCTGGGAACAGGGCTACATCCCCCAAGACCTAAAGGATGCAAATATAGTGACACTATATAAAAACAAAGGTGATAGGAGTGATTGCAATAATTATCGCGGCATTTCACTCCTTAGTATTGTAGGAAAGGCCTTTGCCCGTGTTATACTAACACGTTTACAAAGCCTAGCATCCCGTGTCTATCCAGAATCTCAGTGCGGTTTCCGGTCCGGTCGGTCTACCATAGACATGGTGTTCTCCATACGACAGCTCCAGGAAAAATGCAGAGAGCAGCAGATGCCACTATACATTGCCTTTGTGGACCTTACAAAAGCCTTCGACTTCGTCAGTCGCAACGGGCTATTCCAAATACTGGCAAAAATCGGTTGTACTTCTCACCTATACTTGCCATCATGGCACAGTGCAGTTCGATGGAGCTAAGTCAGAGGCCTTTCAAGTCAGCAGTGGAGTTAAACAAGGTTGTGTACTCGCACCAACACTCTTCGCATCATACTTCTCTGTACTTCTTCGATACGTATTCAAGGATAGCAGTGAGGGAATCTGGTTACACACCAGAGCTGATGGAGGACTTTTCAACACTGCCCGCCTCCGAGCCAAAACCAAAACGACGGATGTCCTTATTCGAGAGCTTTTATTTGCGGATGATACGGCACTAACAGCACACACAGAATCTGGTTGGCAACAACTCGTGTCAAGTTTCTCCAATGCCTGCAAAGAATTTGGTCTGCAAATCAGCTTGAAAAAGACAAACATTATGGCCCAAGACACTCGACCTCCTCCTATCATAAATATCGATAATGAAAACTTGGAGGTTGTGGACAGCTTCACCTACTTGGGGTCCAAGGTCTCCAATACACTGTCCATTGAAGAAGAAATAAACAGCAGAATTGGCAAGGCAGCTGCAACAATGGCTAAACTAAATAAGCGGGTCTGGCAAAACACCAAGCTAACGGAGAAAACCGAACTGTGCGTCTATCGAGCCTGTGTCATCAGTACACTACTATATGGGAGCGAGACATGGACCTTTTATACATCACAAGAGCGCAAGCTTAACAGCTTCCATTTGAGATGCCTCGTCGCATCCTTGGTATTAAATGGCGAGACAAAGTGCCTAATAGTGAGGTCCTAACGCGTGCCAATACCCAAAGCATGTTCTCAATTCTTAGTGAAAGACGCCTGAGGTGGCTAGGACATGTTAAAAGAATGAGCCCCGGCCGCATCCCGAAGGACCTCCTATATGGTGAACTTGCTTCAGAAAAGAGGCAAACCGGTCGCCCACGCTAGCGATTTAAAGATGTCTGTCAAAGGGACATGAAAGCAGCCAAAATACATACAAGTGACTGGGAGTGTAAGGCAGAAGAACGATCTACGTGGCGCACAGTTGTCAAAGAGGGCGTCATAGTAGCCGAGGAGCGAAGAATGGAGGAGGCTGCAGACAGAAGAGCTAGGGGAAAAGCCAAAACATTTGGAAGCACAGAACTCGTGTGTAAAAACTGTGGTAAAGACTGTCACTGAAGGATAGGACTGCACAGCCACTCGAGAAAATGCAACCCAACCCAACGGTGATGCACCATCGTCTCGCGAGACGGAAGGATGCCGACTTTATGGACGGCCCCTAGTACGTAAATAGTTGGGGAAATCTTCTAAGTGTAAGAGTAAAGTTTACCTATGTCGAGATGAATTTGCTCAACAAACGAATAGATGAATAGTAGAATGATGACGACAAGGAGGACCAGGCCACTCTTGATGAGTAAGGTGAAGTCTTTGATTTTATACTAGAGATATTATGACAGTAGAATGTAAAATTAGAAGACTAATAAGAATTTACGACATATATAAATAGTGCAATTAAAATGACTGCAAAATCGTTTTCCCGTTGTGGTTTTCACTGTTACTTTAGATACTTCAACTTCCTCCTTTTTCTTATATTCTATGTCCGTGTTTATTTTTGTCTTTCATTTCTTTTCATTTTATCACATAGAATTTAATATGTTTTAATTTGAATATATATGTAAGTACATGTAATTGTTTTTGTACTGATGAAGGCATGAGCCGAAACGTTTACCATTATTTGTATTAGTTGATAATAAAGCTTTAATTTATTGTTTCCTTACACAAATAGTCTGTGTAATTTGTTTTTTTAAATAAAAAAGCTTTATGCAGTCCTATTCTGTATGATATATTAATCTTAAATTCTGACTGCTACTTGATATATGTCTTGTGTCTAATTGTTGTTAATACTCAATAATTGTTATTTAATATATCGTAGTATATTTGATTCCATTTTGTTAGAACTAGGGTAGAGATAATTATTATTTTTTGTAATTGTATATTATTTTCATTATTTCATCCCCCTAATATTTGTTCTGTTTAATTAATTTAAACTTTTTTATTGTGCCAAATAATTTTATTTTATTTTATTAATTGTGCAGATGACGTCATCTAAACTTGCCCAAAATCAATTCCGTAACTTTGTCATNGGGGGTATTAATAACTTTTTTTAAAAAAACTTTTTTTTATAACATTAATAATTATTAATATAAATTTTTTAGGGCTGTTATCGATTCATTTAAATTTACTCGTTAACTTTTGAAAAATTACAGAAAAATTAATCGAACATTTTGATTAAAGCTAAAAATAAGATGTGTGATGTCATTAAACTGAAAATGGGGTCAAAAGTTATGAATTTTTTCGAAGACCTCATAATCAATTTTTACACTATGATGTTTTCCTTCACATTTTGTGCCCTTTTATGGCCTTTTTTAAAATGCCCATAACTTAAGTATTTGATTTTTAAAATATTTTAGGAGATAAATTTAAAAATTAGAAGTTCAATATAGAAATCTAATGTCAATGAATTTAAACTTTGTTATTGTTAATTAAGTAAAAACAATTTTTAATTTTTTAATCATTTTCCTTATAAAAACAGCTTATTTTAAAGTTTATACTTTGAAAACTTTTTTTAATGGAGAAGTCAGTACGTAAAAAAAAAACTTTTATTAATTATTAATAATTTTTATTAATAAATCTTTAATTTTTAATTTTAATCGCTATTTTTTCGATTAAAATAATTTTAATCGATAAAAATTGTACCGATTAATCGATAAATGAATCGTTTATTTCCGCAGCCCTAAATTTTTTAAAATAGTTTTTCTTTTTTAAATCAATTCTTTTATTACAGAAATGCTCTAAAACGTTATTGGAACAATGTGTTTACGTGTGTGCTGTTTGAGAACCACTGGTGAGGAGTCTTAACAAATTAAATTACCTGTGACGTCAACTTTTTAACAACCTCCCTAATATCGTCTTCCTCCACCCTCCTGTAAACAGAACAAAGAGGAGTCATTGACATTTTCAACAACAATGTAGAAAAGAGAAGAGCTAGGCAGCAATTTTATTGGACAAAATGTGTGCTGTCTCGAGAACACTATAGGAGCAAGTCTTTAGCGGGGAAAATATCTTGTAGTTAATGAAAATATATTTAAGTTAAAGCTTGAGGGAATAAAAACAGAACAGGGCAATTATACGGACGTAACGGGTAAATGCCTTCTATCGGAAATAAACCCCAACAAAACATACACCGAAATTAAATAAGTATGTTTTTTATAAGTCTAAGTCTATGTCTTTCAGACTCTAAAGATGCCGCTACTCCTGTTTTGAAGCCCCCACACCCCAACCAACTAAGTAACGTTTTGTTCATGGCATGTTCTATCTCCACTGCCCTTTGTATGTTGACTTACATTCTTCTAAGTAACGTTTTGTTCATGGGCATGTTCTATCTCCACTGCCCTTTGTATGTTGACTTACATTCTTCTAAGTAACGTTTTGTTCATGGCATGTACTATCTCCACTGCCCTTTGTATGTTGACTTACATTCTTCTAAGTAACGTTTTGTTCATGGCATGTTCTAACTCCACTGCCTTTTGTATGTTGACTTACATTCTTCTAAGTAACGTTTTGTTCATGGCATGTTCTATCTCCACCGCCTTCATTGTGTTGACTTACCGTCTTCTAAGTAACGTTTTGTTCATAGCATGTTCTATCTCCACCGCCTTCTGTTTGTTGAATAACTGCTTCTAAGTAACGTTTTGCTCATTGCATGTTCTATCTCCACTGCCTTCTTGTAAGTTGACTTACCTTCTTCTAAGTAACGTTTTGTTCATGGCATGTTCTATCTCTACTGCCTTCTGTAAGAACAAAGCCTTCATGACCATCTCATCCCTGGTAACAACCTGTTGGCGTGACGCAGCTCTCCTCCACATCGCCACCTCGTGTTTCATCTCTAGGTTATAAACAAACATACCAACAATCTCATCTGTGAATACATCCTTTCGGGTTTCCATGTGCTTTTGTGATATGTTCTGAGTTCGTGTGTGTTTGTTGGAGTTATAATTTTTTTTTATGTGTTTGTTATATATACATAGTAGTAATTAATTTCAACGTTGAATCGACTATAGATCAGGGGCTTTAATTGTGTTTATGGGCAAATAAGAACAACAGTCGTGTCTCATGGAAATTTACTAGTAACAATGAGAAATTCTTCGATACAGAAATATTTATATTAAATCTTTCTTTCATTATTTAAATCTTCTTTTTCAAATTATCCTGAGCCAAATCAAGTAAACTATAACACAAATAAATCTGACGTAGTTTTTGATGAAATTACTTTGTTTGTGTTATCCGCCTTCAAATATTTATTATAAATAAACTAATTAAAAAGTATATTTATTAAAAATAATAAATAATGAAAATAAGGCTTCACACTCTACATATATTTTTTTGCACACTAACAACTTTCAAACATGACAATAATGCAAACAAGTTTATTAACAAAAGAGACTTTAAAAGTTACTATGCCATGGCAATAGTTTGTTCCGTACCTGCTATGTCCAATGGATCCTTGTTTTTCAGCTCGTTCATATTTCTATAGTAAAACCTCAGCAGGCCGTAGCCGGCAAAACTGACCAGAATGATTCCCGGGAACATGTGCATGGTGAACAATGAGAAGGTGATACCCTGGGAACATGTGCATGGTGAACAATGAGAAGGTGATACCCTGGGAACATGTGCATGGTGAGCAATGAGAACGTGATACCCTGGGAACATGTGCATGGTGAGCAATGAGAAGGTGATACCCTGGGAACATGTGCATGATGAACAATGAGAAGGTGATACCCTGGGAACAATGATAAGACGGTCGCTGGTAAAAAGTACGCGTCACATTTGTTTTACGCACAATTCAAAAGTTCACAACAACTTCTCATTACACACACTAAGACTAAGACTTGCTAGTCAATTTTTAAAGGCTTTTTTTTTCTTATATCTTTCATCAAATTTCACGAATTTGTCATCTTCACTATTTTCGGAATCAATTAATAATGCAAATTTGTAAATGCCAAAAAATGTAACGTTTTTCTTAGCGGGGTTTCTTTGTATTATAAATGTGGTTTAAAATGGTGTAATAAGCTTACTATGAAAAGGTCAGAGTTAGATTTACATGTGAGCAGATGGTTAAAGTTACAGGTGAGCTGATGGTTAAACTTAATGTGAGCTGAGAGTTAAACTTACAGGTGAGCTGATGGTTAAACTTACATGTGAGCTGAGAGTTAAACTTACATGTGAGCTGATGGTTAAACTTACAGGTGAGCTGATGGTTAAACTTAATGTGAGCTGAGAGTTAAACTTACAGCTGAGCTGATGGTTAAACTTATATGTGAGCTGAGAGTTAAACTTACATGTGAGCTGATGGTTAAACTTACATGTGAGCTTATGGTTAAACTTACAGGTGAGCTGATGGTTAAACTTACAGGTAAGCTGATGGTTAAACTTACATGTGAGCTTATGGTTAAAATTACAGGTGAGCTGATGGTTAAACTTACATGTGAGCTGATGGTTAAACTTACAGGTGAGCTGATGGTTAAACTTACATGTGAGCTTATGGTTAAACTTACAGGTAAGCTGATGGTTAAACTTACAGGTGAGCTGATGGTTAAACTTACATGTGAGCTTATGGTTAAACTTACAGGTGAGCTGATGGTTAAACTTACATGTGAGCTGATGGTTAAACTTACAGGTGAGCTCATGGTTAAACTTACATGTGAGCTTATGGTTAAACTTACAGGTGAGCTGATGGTTAAACTTACATGTGAGCTGATGGTTAAACTTACATGTGAGCTGATGTTAAACTTGCATGTGAGCTGAGAGTTAAACTTGCATGTGAGCTGATGTTAAACTTACATGTGAGCTGAGAGTTAAACTTACATGTGAGCTGAGAGTTAAACTTACATGTGAGCTGATGTTAAACTTACATGTGAGCTGAGAGTTAAACTTACATGTGAGCTGATGTTAAACTTACATGTGAGCTGAGAGTTAAACTTGCATGTGAGCTGATGGTTAAACTTACATGTGAGCTGATGTTAAACTTACATGTGAGCTGAGAGCTAAACTTTCATGTGAGCTGATGGTTAAACTTACATGTGAGCTGATAGTTAAACTTACAGGTGAGCTGATGGTTAAACTTACATGTGAGCTTATGGTTAAACTTACAGGTGAGCTGATGGTTAAACTTACATGTGAGCTGATGGTTAAACTTACATGTGAGCTGATGTTAAACTTGCATGTGAGCTGAGAATTAAACTTACATGTGAGCTGATGGTTAAACTTACATGTGAGCTGAGAGTTAAACTTACAGGTGAGCTGATGGTTAAACTTACATGTGAGCTGAGAGCTCCGACAATGATGACGTTGGGCGGGTCGCCGATGGCCGTAGCTGTTCCGCCGATGTTTGAAAACAGAACTTCCGCAATGAGGATACGCCTCGGGTCCAGGTTGAGAACACCGCAAAGCCTTTGACCATGACAATGAATTCATTATTCATTAATATAATGTTGAAATGTTTGATAGCCTTGCCCCACACACGACGTATATATTTTGTAAAGAACCTATGTGTTCTCGGGACTACTATCCCTGCCATCACAGAGATTCGAACCCGTGCCTAGCGCATATGCCGCACGACCACCGTTAATAATAATATTTCAAGGTAACATAGTAAAGAGATAGGTCAGAACACGGTGTACCTGATTGTTACTGGGGCCAGGAGTAGAATGGTTGTGACGTTGTCAAGGAAGGAGGACACGACAGCACTAAACACACAGAGGAGAGTGACCAGTGGCCAGACTTTCCCTTTAGCTAACGTGTATGCCTAGAGAAGAAAAGAAAATCGGTCGTATCGATCTACTAAATAGTAAATTTAAATGATAAATGTCGGGAAGTAGAATATGGCGGGGGGGGGGGGTCTTTTTTGAAGGTCACGAATAAAAGATCCTTGACATTGAATGTTGTTGGAAACATCAGTGTACAAATAGATACAATCTGTGTTAACTGATTTCATTTCAAAATAGCTTATTTTTGGAAACCAGTTCAACTTTGGCCTAGTTTACATTTGATTTTGTTTTGGTAAGTTTGAAGCTGAACTTTGAACTATTTATGTACCGCTCGTCTCTTTATTATGTAAAAAAAATTTTAGTATTTCAGGATAGGACCTTGAGCGCCGAGTAGTCGAAAAATCCAGTGTCTGACAAGATGGCGACGATGATCATCATTCCAAACAACAGGCTCAGCGTCTCCATGTCAATCCAACCAATGATGACCTCTAGACTCGGTCTCTGTGTAAAATATGATATTTTATAATAACTTGGTCTATGTGTAATATACGGTGTTTTATAATAGACTTGTTCTATGTGTAATATATGGTATTTTATAATAGACTTGTTCTATGTGTAATATACGGTGTTTTATAATAGACTTGTTCTATGTGTAATATATGGTGTTTTATAATAGACTTGTTCTATGTGTAATTAATGGTGTTTTTATAATAGACTTGTTCTATGTGTAATATATGGTGTTTTATAATAGACGTGTTCTATGTTTAATATATGGTGTTTTATAATAGACTTGTTCTATGTGTTATTAATGGTGTTTTATAATAGACTTATTCTATGTGTAAAATATGGCGTTTTAAAATAGACGTGTTCTATGTGTAATATATGGTGTTTTATAATAGACTTGTTCTATGTGTAATATGGGGCCGTCCATAAATGACGTCACGCACCTAGGGGGGTCCCACTTTTGTGACGATGCGTGACGTGGGGGAGGGAGGGGGGTTGAAGAAATGTGACGTCACATTGAAAGGGTAACTTTAAATAAAACTTCCACTGAAATATTTGGTCACTTAAAATTTATTGAAAGACTTTTTTAAAAAAAAATTCAATGCTTCTCAAAGTGCCGGTCGGTAGGCTATCAGACGCCGGTTGGCGTAAGTTAACAAGACACGAAAATTAAATATAATTATAATTCTTAAGTTTGAGAATTCACAAGAGAACATAGGAAATTGTAACTCTGCGTCGTTTGATGTTGAGATCAAAGCTTTCGTTTGGTTCACTCGCGGCAGGAGTCTGCGAACTTTCTTTTTTTCCGTTATTCCCCCCCCCCCCGAAACTGCTACTGGTGAGTTTTACAAACAGGACAAGTGTCTAAAAAGATTTGAATAGGATTATATGTTGATATTTTAAGTCAAAATGACACCGAATATCCATTTGGGGGGTGGTGGGGGAGGGGAATCTATTTGATACAATAATAAAAGTTTTAAGTTTGCTATAGTTTTTCGATTGGTTTTTGGTCAAACGCCCTGGCCATTCTAAATATAATAATAAATGTGTCCATTTAAAATTAGTCAAAAGTATTCACTAACTTTATTGAATGCATCAAATTCTCGACATCGCAATTCGAGAGGAGCACAAAACAACTTTCTTCTGAACTCAGTTTTTAAGGCATTTATTTTAAATTTGACAGAAAGGATACTTGATAC
>MUZC01000905.1:1173999-1184330 GCA_002072015.1 Radix auricularia
AGTTGAAAAATCGTGTTTTGATGAGCGCTGTAAAAATATTTAATATGATGACGTCATTGTTTGATGTGCATCGGTACGCAAAATACAACCCCTATTATTATTATTAAATAAATACTTTGCGTACATTTCATAATATTTGAAAAACGACGAATTTTTGATAGCAGCAAATTTGGCGTGTCCAACGAGGCGGGAGGATGGTGGGAAAGCCTCGGCAACAACTTCAAGCTCTTCCAGTGTCAGCTACATGCCTCCCTAAAAATCAACCAAAAGGTGAAGGCGAAGACCGCTGATATCACCAAGTTATGAAAGTGATGAAAGTTTCAAGTTCAGCTTCAAGGTCTCACCTACAAATTCAAGACTTTCAAGACGCTGATCATCGAAGATTAAAAAAGTGAAAAAATCAAGCAGCAACAAGCCTCACCTACAAATTCACATACAAAGTAATTTTAAGATTCGAACCCAAATTCTCAAATGAAAATTACAATGTGTATGTAAATTTGTAGGTGAGGCTTAATCGTGACCTTAACAATTTTAGCATTTAAACAAGAAGATTGAATAAAATTTTTTAAAAAAAATTTTTCAAATAAATTTTAAAAAAGTTTTAATACGCGAGAAAGTTAAAGACGGGGGCGGCTTGCCGCTCGGGAACCACCTAGTCATATATATTATGGATACCCGACAAACTGTAACGCTGTTGTGGGGAATATAAGGGACGCAAACACAACCAACACTGACTCGGAGTGAGGCGGATATAGAGGATAGTTGACTATACTCAGGGTCAAGGCTGGACACTGCCTGTACGCTTGTTAGTTCAGCCAGAATGCAGTCGTACCTCGAGATACGAAATTAATCCGTTGGGGGTGGTGGTGGTGGATTTCGCATCTAGGATCTTTCGTATCTCAAACAAAGATTTACATGTTATATACCTAAACCGTTCCAAGTCACACAGAAACAACGCCAAAAAATAGAAAATATCATGATAAACTATTGAAAAACAAAGTAGTATTTCCTCAATCCTTACAAGTACACATTAAAAAAACAATTACTAATAACAAAACAATCAAAGCAGAAAATGAGTGAAAAATAATATGAATATCTTTAGAAATGTGAACTTTAAGCCTTCGAGTTACAGAAGATTATTGCGCTTTATGTTTATCCATGGCTTGTTTCTAGTCCTGCATTCTTATTAGAGTTTTGGATGTCACGTTATTTCCAGTGTTGTCAACTGTACGTTTTTATTATTTTTTTTATTTTTTTAAAATTAAATTTCATTCATATCTTTGAACAAACAATTCTTTCAGTGGCCTTTCGTATCTTGGCACGAAACATTATTTCAGTTGCATTTCTATCTTGGATCATTCGTATCTTGAAGCATTCGTATCTCGGAGTATGTTTGTACATATAAATAACCGTGTTTTCCTTTCTCACGAGGATTATCTCAACAAATAAACTTTAGACAGCTATAGTTCTTACCCTGTTTACTTTTAATTGATTTCGTAGATCATAATCATAAGTTACTGGGTTGTTGTTTTTTTTTAAACTGTATTGCCACACCACCCGGCTAAGAATCTAACAAGTGGTTCATTGTTCTAATATTCCACAAAAATTACACGACAAGTTCAAGTTCCAAGTTTTACCTCAAGCCCCGTGTTCATCTGAAATGTCGTGGTTGATGCCGTCGTGTTGACCGTGTCAGGGGTGTAAAACGGACCAAACAACTTGAGGCGGACATTCGGTTTATCCGGATTGCAGATGTTTCCCTGGAGAACAACTGATAAATACGAGACAAGTGCCTTTGTTACCTTACTTTTAAAAGTCAAAAAATGTAGACGAAAAGACTGAAAGCTTAAGTTCACCTGGAGTAAAAAATGTATCTACTTTGTCTTTATTTTCTGGCTCCGCTAAGAATCTTGCACAGACGCACTTTAAAACATCTTTTGATAAAAATAGCCCAACCTCACCCACCCCTTTACCAAAGTTATAGTGGTATAAATGGACTGGAATGAAATTTCACCTTTTTCCTGTTTTGGCAAGATGGCGAGTTTGTCGACTTCGTATTCTTCATGACAGGACATTATGACAGCCTAGAGATGTAAAGGACATTATGACAGTCTAGAGATGTGACTTTATGACAGCCTAGAGATGTTAGTGACATTATGACAGCCTAGAGATGTAAGTGTCATTATGACAGCCTAAATGATGTGAAAAAATGACAGCCTAGGGATGTTAAAGACATTATGACAGCCTAGAGATGTTAGTGACATTATGACAGCCTAGAGATGTAAGTGACATTATGACAGCCCGGTGATGTAAGTGACATTATGACAGCCTAGGGATACAAGTGATATTATGACAGCCCTGTGATGTAAGTGACATTATGACAGCCTGGGGATGTAAGTGACATTATGACAGCCCTGTGATGTAGGTGACATTATGACAGCCTAGGGATACAATTGATATTATGACAGCCTAGAGATGTAAGTGACATTATGACAGCCCTGTGATGTAGGTGACATTATGACAGCCCTGGGATGTCAGTGATATTATGACAGCCTAGAGATGTAAGTGATATTATGACAGCCCTGTGATGTAGGTGATATTATGACAGCCTAGGGATGTAAGTGATATTATGACAGCCTAGGGATGTAAGTGATATTATGACAGCCCTGGGATGTAAGTTATATTATGACAGCCTAGGGATGTAAGTGATATTTTGACAGCCTAGTGATGTAAGTGATATTATGACAGCCCTGTGATGTAAGTGACATTATGACAGCCTAGAGATGTGACATTATGACAGCCCTGGGATGTAAGTGTCATTATGACAGCCCTGGGATGTAAGTGATATTATGACAGCCCTGGGATGTAAGTGATATTATGACAGCCTAGGGATGTAAGTGATATTATGACAGCCTAGGGATGTAAGTGATATTATGACATCCCTATGATGTAGGTGACATTATGACAGCCCTGGGATGTAAGTGATATTATGACAGCCTAGGGATGTAAGTGATATTATGACAGCCCTGGGATGTAAGTGATATTATGACAGCTTAGGGATGTAAGTGATATTATGACAGCCCTGGGATGTAAGTGATATTATGACAGCCCTGTGATGTAAGTGACATTATGACAGCCTAGAGATGTGACATTATGACAGCCTAGGGATGTAAGTGACATTATGACAGCCTAGAGATGTAATTAACATTAATACAGCCTAGGGATGTAAGTGACATTATGACAGCCTAGGGATGTAAGTGATATTATGACAGCCTAGGGATGTAAGTGACATTATGACAGCCTAGGGATGTAAGTGCTATTATGACAGCCTAGGGATATAAGTGATATTATGACAGCCCTGTAATGTAAGTAACATTATGACAGCCTAGAGATGTAATTGACATTATGACAGCCTTGGGATGTAAGTGACATTATGACAGCCTAGGGATGTAAGTGATGTTATAACAGCCTAGGGATGTAAGTGATATTATGACAGCCTAGGGATGTAAGTGATATTATGACAGCCCTGTGATGTAAGTGACATTATGACAGCCTAGAGATGTAAGTGACATTATGACAGCCTAGGGATGTAAGTGACATTATGACACCCTAGAGATGTAATTGACATTATGACAGCCCTGTGATGTAAGTGACATTATGACAGCCTAGGGATACAAGTGATATTATGACAGCCCTGTGATGTAAGTGACATTATGACAGCCTGGGGATGTAAGTGATATTATGACAGCCCTGTGATGTAAGTGACATTATGACAGCCTAGGGATACAAGTGATATTATGACAGCCTGGGGATGTAAGTGATATTATGACAGCCATGTGATGTAAGTGACATTATGACACCCTAGAGATGTAATTGACATTATGACAGCCTAGAGATGTAAGTGACATTATGACAGCCTAAAGATGTAAGTGACATTATGACAGCCTAGAGATGTAAGTGACATTATGACAGCCTAGGGATGTAAGTGACATTATGACAGCCTAGAGATGTAAGTGACATTATGACAGCCTAGATATGTAAGTGATATTATGACAGCCTAGAGATGTAAGTGACATTATGACAGCCTAGAGATGTAAGTGATATTATGACAGCCTAGGGATGTAAGTGACATTATGACAGCCTAGGGATGTAAGTGACATAATGACAGCCTAGAGATGTAAGTGACATTATGACAGCCTAGAGATGTAAGTGACATTATGACAGCCTAGAGATGTAAGTGACATTATGACAGCCTAGGGATGTAAGTGACATTATGACAGCCTAGGGATGTAAGTGACATTATGACAGCCTAGGGATGTAAGTGACATAATGACAGCCTAGAGATGTAAGTGACATAATGACAGCCTAGAGATGTAAGTGACATAATGACAGCCTAGGGATGTAAGTGACATAATGACAGCCTAGGGATGTAAGTGACATTATGACAGCCTAGGGATGTAAGTGATATTATGACTCCTCGGCATTAAAGGTCAAGATTTATTTTAGCTGTAGTATAGTGGCTCTGAGACACATCTTCGTCTGACGATATTTAAATAATCTTATTTCTTTACACCTGTTGGACAAGTTTGTAAAGTGATTTTTTTTCAATTCTGTATTAGAGGGGAAAAAAACAGTTTTTTCAATCAAGGCCTGGTGTCAGTGGGAGACATGGCAATGGGGAAATATGCCTAATCTCAATTGTTTATTAATGTTGATGCTTGGCGCATATTAGGCAGAAGGCTCCACAGTATCCTGCTGTCTGGGAGAAACAAATTTCTGGCCGCAAGCTTGGTTCGGCGTTCTGGTTGCAATAGTTAATAGCGTTTAGCAACAGTCCAGACAACATTATGAAGCTGCTCTAATTTGTTTTAATCTTTGTTAATAAACGAGCACCAAAGCCCGTACAATGACGTTCCGCCGTCGTTTCGGTGGCATGTTGTCTAGGAGTAACAGTAGTGATTAGCAGGAGAGAAACACTTCAATATAGGAACACAGTAATGAAAGATGACAAAAATACTGCACAAAAAATAATTCGTTTTGAACGCCTGCGTAAATATGTTCAATATGAAGATGAGACTGTAGGAGTTTGGGAGACCAATCGCTATATCGAGGACCGGACAGACAAGTGCCCTTTAATTATTATGGATTTGAATTTTGTTCATAAGCGCAAATTAACTTAGTGACTTATACGTTTTAGTCTAAATGTATCTATACTTGACAAGCAAAAAACGTATTTTTAAAAAAAATCATTTTTATAATCCGGAGGTACCTAAATTAATCATTAAAAAAATGTTTTCCTTGTAAGATTAGTGTTTTCTAGGTTAAATTTTTAAAATTCCCAACTTACACAGCACAGTATGGTGATGACGAAGAGAGTGAAGATTTTGACTTTCTTTAGCATGGACAGTTTGCTCTGACCTTCATAATATGCCTTTATGTCTCGCAGCAGCACACTATTGGTCAGACTGAAGCTTCGACTGGTCATCTCCAAGGACAAAGTGTTGGACTCACTTTTGATTCTGAAGGAATAAGAAATACAAGAAATACGTGTTCATTACACTTTAAACCAAATATAGATGATCTGTCAAGAGACTAAATTAGACAATAATGATCAAATAGATACAATATTACTAGACAGCTCAAGAGCATTTCATAAAATTCCCCACCTTAGTTTACTTTTTTTTAAAAACGTAACTACTTTGGAATTTCAAGACCATTAAATTACTGGATCCAAACCTCCTTTTAGGTAGAGAGCAAACTGTAATAATTAATGGATATAATTCTGCATCAATAAAGGTTAACGCAGGAGTTCCACAAGGAACTGTGCTAGGTCCCCTACTCTTTCTAATTTATATAAATGATTTACCCAAAAATATCTCAACAGGAAGAAAAGTTAGGTTATTTGCTGATGATTATTTAATCTATCGTACAATTAAATCAGAACAAGGTAGCAACGTTTTACAAACAGACTTAGATAAATTAATAACTGGAGTATGTGTCAACTGTTTAGAGTAACCAAGAAAAATAATAAATATATTCAAAATTCATGGAAAAAACTAACCCAAACTAAAGATGCAAAATACTTAGGAGTCATTATTATTGAAAAAACAAACAAAACCTTATGGTTTTATAAAAAGAAACTTTTACAAATGTAATAAAGATACAAAACTAAAATGCTACCTCACCATGGTGAGACCTATAATAGAATATGGATCTTTTGTATGGGACCCGTCCACGAAAGAAAACATTGATAAAGTAGAACAAATTCAGAAAAGAGCTGCCAGATTCATTACTGGTGAATATTCAAAACTGACAAGAATAACACCATTAGTTCAATCATTAAACATTGAAACATTAGAGGATAGAAGAACAAAGAGTAAAGTAGTAATTATACATAGGGCAATTAATTCTAATTTAGAAATACACCACAAAGAGAACTTAATACAACACTCAGATAGACATAAAGATAAAAACACATTTCTTATTCCGTATGCCAGAACGAATACATACAAACTTTCTTTTTTCCCGTCCGAAATTTGGGAGTGGATGGGTTGCCTTAAGAAACCAGAAAGCCAAAACTTTATCAACATTTAAAACTCTAATAAGAATGCAGGACTAGTAACAAACCATAGATAAACTTAGGACACAATAATCTTCTGTATAGAAGGAGCTTCTTTAACAGATAAGATAAAGTCTCACATAAAATAGTTTTGTAATATTTTCTCTACCTTATTTGAATTTTCTTTTCAATTCTTGTTATGGGTGAAACATACTAATTTATCCTGCCACCCAACCACCAATACCTTATACCTCATGTATGACATATACTGACTCTACCTAAGACATAAAGTCTGACATGTTTCTGACTCCGCCCCTGCATACCCCAAGTATGACATTTAATCCAAAGACTACCCCCCACACACACAAACAACCTCGAGTATAACATATATTGACTCCGCCCCCAAGTCCCAATACCTCAAGTATGACATATACTGACTCCGCCCCCAAGCCCCCATACCTCAAGTATGACATATACTGACTCCGCCTCAAGCCCCAATACCTCAATTATAACATATGCTGACTCCGCCCCCAAGCCCCCATACCTCAAGTATGACATATACTGACTCCGCCCAAAGCCCCAATACCTCCAGTATGACATATACTGACTCCACCCCCAAGTTCCAATACCTCATATCCGGCGTTGACTTGTTCCTAATTAGTGGTGTCGACTCTAGAGTTGAGTCGTCAGTAGTGTGTCCATCCGAGTCCACGTTCTGTGTCGGTGTTGACTCATCGCTGGCCATGAGACTACTGAGAGGAAGAGTCAATAAACATTTAGCCTCTTGGAAACATTTGGCAGAGGAGGGAGATGGGAGGGGTCACGTTTAACATACTTCATGTAATTTTAAACTATTTTAGTCATCAATATATNTATATATATATATATATATATATATATTATATATAGAGGCAAGTACCCGGCTTCGCACGGGTTTTAAATGAGGTTTTCTGTAGAAGCGTACTATGCTGTTTATTTGCATGAAGTAAAAGGGTACATTTATCATAAAGTAGGTCAAATACAATTGCCTATCAGAAAAGCATAGTGTCTGCAATTCTTTACCAGCAATCCCAAGACTCGGACACACCAGTTAAGACTGCACCATCGTGGTAGTGTAATTAACAACTTTCCGAGTTCCAATTATCCAAATAGTAGAATTAAAGATTTTCAATTTTTATATAGCTTATATGAGTAAAAAAAACAACACTCTATTTGGGCACCAGGCTCCCAATAAGTGTAATACATTTTTTTTCGCCTGTTACCATCGCAGAAGTGTACTCAACAACTTTCGAAAATTTCATGCTTCTACCTACGCGGACATAGGAGAATTAGTGGTTTTTAAATTTTATAAAGCCCATGTAAGGAAAAAACGTATTTGGGCCGCCGGTCCCACATGAGCAGGAGTTTTAAAATTTTTCTTTGTTAATTTTCGTCGTGAGTGCCTCCTCAACAAATTTCCAAACCTTTATGCTTCTACCGTCACCGAAAATCAGAGAATACGTGATGAGTCTGTTTTTATATCAGAACAAATACATTTGGGCCCTGGCCCCCCGGGGAGTGATTTCTTTTTACTCCTCTTACCATTGCCGATTTGTATTGCTCAACTTCCCAAAATATCATGCTTCTACATACACGGGAAATAGGAGAATTAGTGATTTTCAATTTTTATATAGCTCATATAGGGGAAAAACATTTGGGCCCCCGTTCCCCATGAGTGGGAATTTATGGAACGATTGCCATTATTGTCGGAAGATTTTGCTCAAGAATTTCCAAAAGTTTCAAGGCTTTACCTACACGGTAAATTTGAGAATTTGTGATGAGTGAGTTTTTAATTTATGAAAAAAACTACATTTGGGCCCCCGGCCCCCAATGAGTGGGAAGTTTAAAATTCTTTTTTTGCAAATTAGCGTTAGGAGAGTGTACTGGGAAATAGTGGAATTGGGGATTTTCAGTATTTATATAGCGTATATTAGTTTTTTAAAAACAACAACAAAAACTACATTTGGGCCCCCGGCTCCCAGTAAGTGATAATTTAAATATTTTTTCACCTTTTAAAACCACGGGATGTACTCAACAATTTCCTAAAATTACATGCTTCCACCTAATCAGAAACCTGATCTTTCTTGAGACGTGATTGTATTTCGTTGTCTGCATTTTGTTAATATAGCCTACTTACGAAGAAGTACATTTGGGCCCCCGGCACCAGATAATTGAGAATTTTATTATTTATTTTCGCCATTATTGCCAGAAGAGTCTGCTCCATAATTTTCAAAAATTTCATGTCTTTACGACACATTACACTGGAAAATTAGTGATGAGTTTGTTTCTAATATAAGAAAAAACCACATTTAGGCCCCCGGCCCCCAATGAGTGGTAAGTTTAAAATTCTTTTTCGCAAATTAGCGTTAGGAGAGTGTACTTAACAACTTCTCAAAGTTTCATTCTTCTACCTACACGATAAATAGTAGAATGGGTGATTTTCAATATTTATATAACGTATATAAGTAAATAAAAATATTTAAAAAACTACATTTGGGCCCCGGCTCCCCATGAGTGGGAAGTTTAAAATTCTTTCTCGCAAAATATCGTCGGGGTAGCGTACTTAACAACTTGCCGAAGTTTCATGCTTCTACCTATCTGTAAAATTGGATAATTAGTAATTTTCCCTTTTTATATATAGTTCATATAAGGGAAAAAACTACATTTGGGCCCCCTGCCCCCAGAAAGAGGTAATTTAAATATATTTTTGCATGTTACCATTGCAGAAGTGTACTCAACAATTTCCTAAAATATGTATGCTTCTGCCTCCTCGAGAAATAGAAAAAATTGTTGATTTTCATTTGTTATAGACCTCTATAGCTCAAATAAGGGAAAAAAGTTTTTGAGTCCCCGGCGCCCATGATTATGAAATTATGGAATGAAACCTATTTAAGAACCTTCCCCATATGATTGTGTGTACGTTTACCAAATTTCACTTTACTGGGTTGTCTGGATCTTGAGTTATTAGGGAACAGACTGACAACAAATGCGTCTTATATATATACTAGAGGTAAGTACCCGGCTTCCCACGGGTTTTAAATGAGGTTTTCTGTTGAAGCGTAATATACTGTTTATTTGCATGAAGTAAAAGGGTACATTTATCTTAAAGCAGGTCAAATACTATTGCCTATCAGAAAAGCAAAGTGTCTGCAATTCTATACCATCAATCACAAGACTCTGGCACAACAGTTAAGACTGCACACTCGTGGTAGTGTAATTAACACTTTCCGAATTCCCATTATTCCAAATAGTAGAATTAAAGATTTTCAATTTTTTTATAACTTATATGAGTAAAAAAACCACTTTATATTACCATGGCAGTTATGTATTTCTCAACTTCCCAAAGTATCATGCTTCTACCTAAACTGGAAATAGGAGAATTAGTAATTTTCACTTTTTGTATCGCTAATATAACGAAGAAAACTACATTGGGCCCCGGCTCCCTTAGAGAGATAATTTAAATATGTTTTCACCTGTTACCATTGGAGATGTGAAACACAGCCCATTTAAGGAAAAAAATGCATGTGGGAACACCAGCCCCACCCTGAATGAGAATTTTAAAAGATTTTTTTCTCCATTTTTGTTGGGAGGGTGTGTGCTCAATAACTTCCAAAAGTTTCATTTTTACGTATACGGTAAATTTGAGAATTAGAGATAAGACGGCTTTTAATATAAGAAAAAACTACATTTTTGCCCCTAGCCCCCAAGAGTGGGATTTAAAAATATTTTTTTT
>MUZC01000905.1:1213257-1230665 GCA_002072015.1 Radix auricularia
TTGAAAATAGAACGTCCCAAAAATAAGAGACAAGTAAGAGGACTAGTTGGCCTTATCTCTTACTATAATAAATTTATACCTAATTTTTCAACTTTAACAGCACCACTGACAGACCTAACAAAGAAAGGTAGACCGAATAATATATGTTGGACTGACGAATGCCAACAAGCATTGGAGACAATCCAAAACCATTTAACAAATAACCCTATTTTGATTCTCCCCAACATTGAGGATAAGTTCATAGTTCGCACGGATGCGTCGATGATGGGATTAGGGGCGTGTTTGATGCAGAAGAGAGACAACATACTCCATCCAGTTCAATATATCAGTCGTAAATTAATGGATAGGGAGACGAGATATTCAACAATTGAGAGGGAATGCTTAGCCATAGTATGGGGAATTCAGAAATTATCATACTATTTAATGGGTGCAAAATTCACGCTCCAGTGTGATCACCAAGCGTTAAAATACCTAAATACGACTAAATTTGAAAATTCACGGGTTGCGAGATGGGCCCTGATTTTACAAGAGTACAATTTTGAAATTGACTACATTAAAGGGGAAGATAACATTATTGCAGACTTTTTATCTCGGCAGTGAGTAAAGTAGGTAGTGAGTTGTGATCAGTGAATAGGCAAAATTCGGTCGAGTTACGGCGACCAGGAGATAAAGGTAGACACAAGACATGGTTATGACCTCCAAAGTCAGTGCAGGTCAAACACGGGTTTCAGTGGACTTGGACAGCGAGACTGAATCAAAATACCTTTACTGAAAAAAGGACAGGGTTACGTTTCAGTCGGGTTACGAAGAGCGAAAGAGATAGAACGGTCGTGTGGGTCCTTGAAAGCTCATGATATATTAATAATGTTGATAGTTCCATGAGATTATGAGGTGTTAAAATATTGTGTATCAAGATTTTTTAAAATTTTGTTGCGGATCATTATGAGTATATATGATGGTTATTATGATAATGATAACCAGTGGTGATGGATAGATAAATTGTTATCTCCATAGGCTGTATTTATTGATAGATGCACATGATTGCGATATAAGTGATTGTAATGGGTTAAATACAATCATGCTGAAATATTGCAGTTGGATAAGTGGTTATCCCTGTAAGATTACCTCATGCTGGAGGCAATCCTGTAATAAATATCGTAAGAATTTATATGAGGAACCAGTAGAGTCAGTTAAAGCAACCTGTGTAACCTGTTAATATAGTAATCTTGAATATTCATGTTGTAGATATGTTATGATTTTGATTATTTACACAATGAAAATGTGAGTTATGCCAATGATGAGGATCATGAACTAGTATTTAGCCAGACCTGTATGGCAGGGGAGATAAGCTGTGGTGGGATATAATTTACTACGTCCTGTACAACAGGAGTGATGGGCAGTTTTTGGTAATACAATTAACCAAGTTCCTGGTGGCAGGAATGGCGGGCTGTATTTATAATAACCCAATAGGACTGTGGCTATAGTGGGATAAGAGATCTCAATAGCACAGGTCCCGGTAAAGAAATTATTATTAGAGCAGGGATTGCTCTTTAAAAGGTCCCATGAGGAGGACAAGTACTAGCATTTTTTTGTTTTGCCTGATAGGTAATTTTGTAATTTGTAAAAATATGTTGTTCTTGGGTTGTTGTTTTTTTTTCTCCTGAGATCTTGTATAGATATAATTTTTTTCACCTGAGATCGGGTGTATATATAGATAAGTATATTGTATGTGTATATTGGTATAAAAATTATCACTTATGTCTAATAATGTAAGACCTCGCATGTGTAAATTTTGTTTGTTATTGCTGCTAAAATGAATTATTTTTTGAGACTATGTAACTATGTAATTCGAGTAGAGGACTGCTTCCGTAGCTAAAGCGGCAGTAGTATGTTTTCCATGATGTAATAGATTAAGGGATTATGAATATGATGTATGTATATGATGTTGTTTCATGTATTAAGGCCAATTATTTTCATGATGTGTTATGAATGTTTAGTGATTCCATACCCTGACTTGTTTTGATTGTGAGATTCTACTAGCAAGTAGAATCTAACGGAAGAGGGGGGATATGTCAAGGTATGAGAATCACTGTCACTGAGTTGTTGTGAGTTGTTGTGAGAATGTTTGAACGGTGTTCAGTTGACGGACTTTTGAATGTCAGGCAATGACTTGATAGTGCGCGCAAGGGCTATAAATAGTGCGGAACTGTGTAGTGTGTGAGAGTCTAGTAAACGTCAGAGGGTGGTGTAACGTCTGAGAGTCGAGTGGACGTTAGGCCAGAGCTGTGCTTGTGAGACATTGTGTTATCGAGGTTGCTCGAACATCGTGACCACCGGAGCCTGTATGCCTATAATTGGATGTCTCGATGGCTGTATTGACTTCAGTGTAATGCAGAGAGTGAAGGATTTATACGTGTATTTCTACCACAATAAAGAACATATTATATTTGACAAGAGTCTGTCTTAATAAGATTATATCCAGAACCCAGAACGCAACACAGTCCATTATGTATGTTAACATCCACCAAATATAATATATATTTAAACAAATGAAAAAGGAATCTGCAAGATTCATTACCGGTGAATATTCACATCCGACAAATGTAGTAGTTCCAATTGATTAAATTTAGAAACCCATAAGCATTAGGGGACGTAACTACAAAGAGCGAAGTAGTAATAGTACATTAACAAGGCATTAAATTCTTGCTTGAAAACACGAAGAAAAATTAATCAAACACAACACTTCGCTTCAGGGATAAAATCCCTTTCCTTGTTTCAAGATTCCCGTCTGGCATTCAGGTGCGGTATGATGTGCTCAACAAACTGGGAAAATCAACTCACTATAACATCGAAAACTCTAATGAAAAAGCAAGACTAGACATAAACGGTGGACACGCTTATGACGCAACATTTTGAGAAAAGAAACACCGTCTGTCTTGGCTTTCGTTTCGATAAAGAAAATTCAATTTTTATTTTACAACTTGTTTTAAAACTTAACTGTTGTTATCCCAGCTTATCTTCACATTTTGTGACAATGCCACTGTGACATATCACAACTCACCTTCATATTTGGTGGCAGTGCCACTGTGACATATCACAACTCACCTTCATATTTGGTGGCAGTGCCCCTGTGACATATCACAACTCACCTTCATATTTGGTGGCAGTGCCACTGTGACATATCACAACTCACCTTCATATTTGGTGGCAGTGCCACTGTGACATGCAGGAGACCATTGATGCCAACAATATTGACCCCGACGTTGTTTGACATGAGGATGGTGAAGTTGTCGTGGTTGTTGCTGTGACCGGGCAGCGCGTTGTTCACAACAGACTGACCTGTGAAAAGTTGACCCCAATATTATATATACTTCCCATCTAAACATGCGTGCCAAGAAACCCATGGTTACAAAAATCTACAGAGACATGCACTTCACTAACATATTCGTCAGTCTTTATAATTCATGATACTAAACATACGCAATTCTCCTAAACGAGTTCAGCATATTTTATCAATTTTGTTCTGTGTTGATAGGATAGTGTTAAAGTAATGTGTGAATAAAGTCAGTGAAAATTTCGATTCATATATGGATACATTTTAGTTTAGAATAATGCTGCTGTTATGTTATAGGTTATAATTAGAGTAGTTAATAAAATTTTAGGATATTGATAAAATAATGTTACAAGAATGTTAAAATAATTCTAATGTAATATTAAAATTACGTTCGAATGTTTGGTTGATATAAGAAAATTGTTTAGGTAATGGTCTAAGTGGTAGCGCGTTGGACTACCGAACCGCTGCAAGAACCCGAGTCGCGGGTTCGAGCCGTGGTACTGGCGAGGCCCCCCGGGGCATTGTGCTAGCCACACAATCCCATGCTCGTTAGTGGTCAATGAAACTTGTGAACGCTAGTTCACTTGCTTCCATGGACCTTCATGATCTTTTTTAAAAAAAGAAATGTTATGATTCTACATATTATAATGTATAAAATTTCGTTTTGCTTTATATCCTCTCATGAAATGAAAATATTAGGGCTGTTAATTATTGTTTTTATTTAATCGTTAACTTTTGAGAAATTACCGAATAATTAATCAATAATTCTGATTAAAACTGAAAATACGACGAATGACGTCATTAATCTGAAAATTTCATAAATCTCATATTTATGAGATATATTTAAATATAAGAAGATCAATGTATGTCAATAAACTTTATTGTTATTGTTAAGTAAAATCAATGTTTATTTTTTTAAATATTATTTTCCTTATAGAAACTGCTTATTTTAAAGTTTACACTTTTTAAAATCTTTTTTTTAATGGAGAAGTTAGTACGCAAAGAAAACTTTTATTAATATTTAATCATTTTGTAATAAATCGACCAAATTGTTTAAAATATTTCCTTCAATATTAATCGCTATTTTATCGATTAAATAATTTCAACGATAAAAAGTTTTACCGATCAATCGAGAAATTAATCAATAATTTCCGCAGCCCTATAAAATAGTGTTAAATATCTTTAAATATACAATATCCCCAAGTACATAATTTTGCTTTCACGAAACATGGGTTAAACACAGAGGTGTCCCTAGGAAGTATGGGGGTTGGGTGCGGAAAAGTTGTTAGGGGTGACACCATGAACTACCTCACTGGGTGACACCAAACCTAAGGTTAGTATTTAGTTTGGCATTTGTTTTTATATATTGTCGGGAATTTAGGGCGGGCGACCGCGGGGTTTAGGCGCCCAGGGGTCTGGTGAGCGAGTAGGTGCAAATGTGAGGTTAGGATGTTATCTGGCTTGAAGTCGGAATCGAGGCTTTGTAGACGAAAACTGACCAGGCGGGCTAATAATCTAGCCCGGGTGTCAGGACGGCAGACCAAGGTACTCGACCGTAAAGTTAGATGAAAGGAGCCGACGAGGAAAAGGGGGGGGGCGATTACTGACCATTACGGGTTACGTCAAACCACCCTAAACCGTCTTATCTAGGGGAGGTACAAAACATGATTGACAGGACTTTCGGACAGTGGAAGCTGGGGAGATAGACCGAGATAGGAATATGAAATGAGTTAGACCCACACGGAGGGACAGAACGAGTTGTTAGGAACAAGGACGGATAGTGAGATAGACACAAGTGTTAGAGAGATGTTTGAATAAGGATAGTACAGAAGCAGTGATTAAACATAATTTATGTGTGCATTCTGTCTTGGCCTTAAGTGATTGATTAATAATTAACCAAGTGTGTGAAAGAATTAGAGATAGAACATAAGAACAACATAGGAGCTTCACAATATATATATATTTAAAAAAGGATGTCAAACCTTTAAAATCCTGCCACATGGTTGATTCATTCAAGAAAAACTTTCGATCTGTCCCGATGCGAATGTCTAGTCCCCGCTGTCTGTTGTTGCGGTCTGGTGCCGGGTGAATCTCTATCGGAAGTGCGCCATCTTCATTGACCAGAGTCAGAGAGGTCAAGGCCTTGGGCATCCAGGACTGGCCCTGAGCCAGCTTCCCTAGATCTGCCCTCAAGATGGATGTGGGTTGGTGGGTTAGAATATTTGTCAAGTTCGCACTGAGTATCTTAAATTTTATTATTTCGATTTTGATTGAATGCGACATAGGAGCAAGGAAACTACAAGTGGTTTGGGATAAGGGATACGCTAATACAAAACTTAGGCCTTAAGTCCTTGTAAGAGAATGTAAACACAAAAATTGAGCTCACCCCAGCTGTTGGGTCGACTAGTGAATCTGCCCTGAATCTTCACCTGGTCAGTTTTGACCAGCCAAAAGTCACCTGATCCAACAAATGTGTAGGTTTGTCCATCAAATGTTGTAATATGTGGGTCACCGCGTAAAAACCCTGAAACAGGACGTTGTTGTTAGGGACCACTTGAAGAATGAATGGATGAAAGGGTGGTTGGGATAAGAAGATCGATGGATTGATTATTGGAAAAATTCAACACATAGGTTAACTATTTATCACGTTAAGGACCATGTTAAGTTATTGAAATGTAAATAAATAAATCTAGGCGTGGGCTGAATCATGAAAGAGGGAAAACATGTTAACAGTTAGATGGATATGTGGGTGGATGGACGGATGGATGGATTGATGGATGGATGGATTGATGGATGGATGGATTGATGGATGGATGGATGAATGGATGGATGGACGGACGGACGGATGGACGGATGGATGGATGGATGGATGGATGGATGGGTGGATGGATGGATGGATGGATGGATGGATGGATGGATGGATGGATGGATGGATGGATTGGAAATAGATGATATATGTGACGTATAAATGGAATTATTATTATAAAAAAATGAAGACACTATCAGAAAACTTACCCAACCCTGGTGGATCGTAATGCTTGCAGTCTGCTGTAGGTCGCTGTCTCATGTACTTGTCACAAAGATTGAACTCATTCCACAGACAGCAGTAGTAGTAGCTGACCACGTCATGCTTCCAGTGGGACAGAGAAGGCACGTGATCAGGTTTGTTGTAGGGTGTGGCGCCCCAGACGTGGCTGCGGTCCGGAGTGCTCCCCTGGTATGAGAGTTGTGAGAAGATGAGGTGCCCGTCCTTGTCATAGCAGCATTGGTTGCCAGCGCCATCTTTTCTGTTCATAGAAAAGAATGGCTGAAACGTTATCCGTTAAAAAAAGCCTTTTTGCTAGTCTAGTGAGTATCATACACAAGTGGTTTGGGTGAGCTTGTGAGTATCATACACAAGTGGTTTGGGTGAGCTTGTGAGTATCATACACAGGCGGTTTTTGGTGGACTTATATCATAAACAAGTCATTTTGGCTCACAAGTAGATAATGGTGGACTTGGGAGCAGTGGCTAAGTTAAGGATTTGTGGGAATTTGGGGGGCACTTGGCCTCTTTGTGTAGCACTGCATACATGGTGGGGGCGTGATATTTAACGTTAAAAAAATTCGGACACGCCTCAGGTGTGGGCCCTGGTGGAATTTCAAATTTGAACCCCCCTCCCTAGCAACGCCCTTGATTGTGAGTAGCATAATCATTTTCTTATTGGTACAGTTAGACTTATAATATTGATAAAAGCGTGTAAACCTAGACGTGTGAGTAGGCATACATAAATTTTGATAAAGACTTCTATGTATTTTATACAAATTATGAATGTAGATGCATAATCTGTTACAGATAGACGTATTGAGTATGGAAAAGTAGCTTGACAGGCGTTGTGTGTATGGTTAGATAGTTAGACATGGTAAGTATGAATAAGTAACGAAATATCTTCGTTTTAAGTAAGAGTTTCGGGAAAAATTAGAATTGACGATTACAGGAACTTCGGAAAAGTGTTTAATTGTATTCAACACATCAAAATAAATAATAAAATTTCAAAAACCATCTTACGTCGACACATAAGAGCGCACGCAATGTTTTGCTTCTGTGTGGTAATGGCAGCGATTTCCTGTAAACAAATTACATCCGGGGTCTGGCTGGAAGCGCCCGAAATCTGCCAGAGCCTGGTCCAGACTGCAAGGACACGGGGCCAATGACTTGACCCAGTCTTCTTGTTGGGAGTCCTGGTCGTACCATTCGTTGCACTTCTGGTCTGACCAGTCGGATCCCCTAGTCTCCTCCAGCTGCTCGTTAACGTACCAGCCCAACGGGAAAGGTCCGTACCTGATGGCTCTAAATCATCCACAGAAACAGAAATCATGTTGGACACAGAAACAGAAATCATGTTGGACACAGAAACAGAAATCATGTCGGACACAGAAAAAAAATAATTAAAAGAAAAATAATTATAATAATATTAATTCATATCAGTTGTATGTTAAGGTACTAAATTCGATATTTCCCTAAATTACTTTTTTATAAAAAATCGTGGGTTTGGCAATATTTTTAGCCCAATGAAATAGTTATTTACAGCTATATTTTGAGTGTCGTACTGCACCACTGGTTAAATCCTTGACTCTTAAATACGAAGTAAATTGATTTATTATATCTCGGTACATAATGAGAGTTACTTACACCCGACTGCCAGCATCGGCGTAGAAGTGACTGGGTAGGGCGATCTCAAACAACCCGATTTCAAACCTGTCACAGTCAGACTTGCACCTGTGGGTGTCCACAAGGAAAGACAATTCCCCTAGACTGTTCTGTTGCTCGCCCAGCTGCTCCAGTTGTTGGTACTCGACCTGAAATTCAAACATTTCATTAGAAATAAATTTTATTTTAAATTGGCTGGGATTTGCGTTTATTGACACTAAATGAGATATTCTTATCTTATATTTTACAGACGCTCCTTCTGTACAGAAGATTATTGCGTCCTACGTATTTCTATGGTTTGTGTTTAGTCCTGTATTCTTACTAGAGTTTCAAATGATGACAAGTGTTGGCTTTCCTGGTTTCTTCAGGCAACCCATTCCACGCCCGAATACCGGACGGAAAGAAAGAAAACTTGTATGTGTTTGTTCTTGCAAATGGAATAAGAAAGGTGTTTTTATCTTTATGTCTATCTGAGGGTTGTATTAAGTTATCTTTGTGTTGTATTTCTAAATTAGAATTAATTGCCTTATGTATAATTACTAATTTACTCTTGGTTCTTCTATCCTCTAGTGTTTCAAGGTTTAATGATTTAACTAATGGTGTTACTCTTGTCAGTTTTGAATATTCTCCAGTGATGAATCTGGCAGCTCCTTTTTTTTTTTTTTGGATTTGTTCTAACTTATCAATATTTTCTTTGGTGGATGGGTCCCATACTGAAGATGCATATTCTAGTATAGGTTTCACCAGGGTGAGGTAGCATTTTAGTTTTATATCTTTGTTACATTTGTAAAAGTTTCTTTTTATAAAACCTAAGGTTTTGTTTGATTTTCTAATAACTTCATTGACATGGGGATTCCAAGATAGTTTCTCATTTATTATGACTCCTAAGTATTTTGCATCTTTAGTTTGGGTTAGTTCTTTTGCATAGAGATGGCAGTTTTAATTTATTTGTTTCTTTTTCTTTGATACTCTTAGCAGTTGACATTTTTCTGGGTGGGAGGACATACTCCAGTTAGTTTCCCATTTTATTAATTCATCTAAGTCTTTTTGTAAAATTTTGCCTTTTTGTTCTGACTTGATTGTTCTATAGATTATACAATCATCAGCAAATAACCTAACTTTTATTCCATCTTTGATTCTGAATTCTCTTTTTATTCCAGTAAAACCTATTAACACCCTTGTTGTTCTAGTAAAACCCGTTAACGCCCTCGTTATTCCAAAAATGCATATTACTTCCCTTGTTTTACAAGTTTTAAAAAATCGATTGTCTCACCTTATCCGCTGTCTCCCTGTAGCCGATGAGTTTTACCTGGACCATGGCGTTGTGGTCCCGGTCACGTGACGGGATGAAGACGGACTTGTCCCAGGGCACTGTTATTTTTTCGGCGCTCTTCTTGTACCACGCCGCCTTGATGTCTTCCCACTTTCCTCTGCTCGGGTCGACCTTCTCGGGAAGTACTAGGTACAAGTGTACGGTAACATATTACATACATGGCATAGATCAAGACAAAAGCTTAAAAAGCAAGGTAACCGTGATCAGATCCATACTTTTCCTTGCCCGCGACCATTGTGAAGCGATAACAGGAAGATAAATTATCCAAGAATAAATATCTTTCAAACTCATCGCAAGAATAATAGTCAGTTCCCACTGTGGAGCATTCAATGAGAAGATCCATGCTCGTAAATATAAAACATGTCATCTCAGCGCTAATCAACATGAGGAATTTAAACTTGAAAGAGCTTTTTTTTGGTGATCAGCATGTTAGTGAGTCGCAGTTTATTGGCTTCAAAATACATATATTTTAGAAATATTGAAAATTAAAGTCATCTATACTAATAAAAGGCAAAGCCATGGAATTACCGACACTTAACCGATTCTTCGAAATAATAAGTCTTGACTTAACGGGATCTACACCAGCTGAGGGGCGTAGGATCGAGCCCACGTTAAGGCCACTATAAAAATGTTGAGAAATGACTAACGCTAAGAAAGTCCTGCGCTGAGCTGGAAAGGGATGGGCGCCGCCAGGCCCCACCAAGCCCGAGAATAGAAACATTAGAACCCCCTACGACCTCGAAACAAAAAGATGTTATAAGACTAAAATCCAAGAAAAAATATATACCATATAAAAAAATATAATTAATCGAAATTAATCGATTAAATTTTTCCCCGATTAATCGAACAAAATGTTTTGATTAGTTCCAGCTCTAATATTTACTAATATAAAATCTAAATGCCATGTTAAAAATCTCAAATAAATTTAACCCGGTACACTCCAATAACGGGGCGCAGTAGTCAGTGGTAGCGCGCTGGGTTCGGGAGAGTAAAGGCGGCTGGGCATTGTGGCTAAAATCTTTGTGAGCGCTAATTCACATGCCCCCCCCCCCTATAGGGCATCGTGTTTTGAAAAGAGAACTTTACTTTACTTACACCCCAATAATAAACAAAAATACATGCTATAGAGCATACGGAGAAAATTACCCGTAGTTATGAATGTAAGGTTTAAAATTTTAAGTATAGAATTTTTTAAAACTCTAACCACACTAACAAAAATAATTTCTCATTTTTAATACTGTAAAGTATGCATTACTTTCTTTTTTTCAATTCTAAATGGCATCACGAAAAAAGCAATCTCTGATATACATTTGTCATACTTCGAGGTTTAGTAAGGGGCCGTCGATAAATGAAGTCACGCGATTTAGGCTGATTTTATACCCCCATTCCACCCCTCATCACACTTCGTCCCAAAAACTTAGACCCCCTCCAATGTGACGTCACAAAGCTGTGACCCAACCCCTAAAAGCGATATTTTCTATTTGAAAATGAGCATGTTTCAAATCAATTTATTGTAATTTTAGTATGTATTTAGTGTAATGTTGCACTTTAATATTGTCGGGAATTTAGGGTGGAGAGAGCTCTAGAGAATGTTTGGTCCTTTGAGGTGCGGCGGGACTACCGGGCGAGTCCAGAGCGCCAGAGGTGCGAAATGTGATGTTCAGAAGTTACCTCGCATGAATTGGGAATCAGGGAGAATGGAAACCGCGAACGATTCTTTGAAGACGAAAACTGAGCAGGCTGACCATAAATCTAGCTCTGGTGTTAGATGCGGCAGTCCGAGTTACTCGGTCCTCACTGGTAGATGAAAGGACGCCGACAATTGAGAACGGGTCGAAGCAGCGGACGAGGGAATGGGGATTAGTGACCAGAAATCGGTTACGTCAAACCAAACCCACCCCCATCTACCTATGGGTGGTACAAGATGACTGACAGTTGACTTTCGGACAATGGGAATTAGGGGGCGGAGACTGGCGGGTATTAGAGGGGACGCACTGAAGGACTGGAGGACACACAAACTCATACAGATACACACAGACATACGGAGATAGGAACAAGTGTTTAGAGTAACCAGAATTAACGAAACAAGGAATTAAAAAGAATTGAGATGTTCATGAGTCTTTGAGTTAGTGTTTAAATAATAAGTAACCAAGAGTGTGTACTGTGTGAAGAAATAGAGTGAAAGAAGAGAGGCACTAAACAAAAGAACAACCAAGGTTCTTTACAATATCGAAGTACACTTGAATCCATGTAAAACGTTATGAAATAAATAATAAGAAATCGAAGATTTAAGTGGAACTTTAATTTTAAGTGGTGTGTTTTGACGTGACATCACAATTCTTAAACACCCCCATCCCCCTCGTCACACATCGTCACAAAAGGTGCGTGACGTCATTTATGGACAGCCACTGAAACTTTTTGTAAGCTTTGTTTTTAATGATCAGTATTTTGGCTACTCACCAACAGTAATCTCGTTGTCAGAACTCCAGTCACTTTGGTCGTGTGACCACGACACTTTGACCTGGCCGATCTGGGTCATCATGGGAACTGGACAGAAACCCTGGACCTCATTGGTCATGCTGCCCTCGGTTATGATGCTGTGGTGTCCCTCGCCAAACTTACAGAAGACTTTACTTCCAGGCGACTGACATTGCCCAGACACTTGCAGCTTCTCCCCTCCGAACATCCCCACCTCCTTGGGAAACACTTGAAGTACTCCTAGTGGACGATACCGTTGATGGTAGCTCAGTATCTAATACATGGCTAGACTAACTAAAATACATCGAATACATGGCTAGACTTACTGAAATATGTCGAATACATGACAAAACTTAATGATGCGTATCGAAATACATGGCTACTCTTTATGAAATATGGCTAGCCTAAACACAGTAATTCTAGAAAAATTTACATAATAAAAGCGTAATAGAGCGTAAGAAAAAGTATCATTAAAGTTCTTATTCTTAAGCATTAAGGATACATGACAAGTGCTAACATTTCCAAGTAAAATATTTTTTTTAAATATATATTTATGTTAACAAATTATAATATATTCATCAAACTAATTTTCAAAAAATACCAAACAACATGAGACGAAAATTCTGAAAATAAAACAACAACCATAAACATCGCACCAGCGAATAACAATGCAACACAAACTACCAACAACACACAAGCAAACCACCAACCACCACCAACTACCTATAACACACAATACAAACAACCAACAACACACAACACAAACCACCAACAACACACAACACAAACCACCAACAACACACAAGCAAACCACGAACAACACAAACCACCAACAACACACAACACAAACCACCAACAACACACAACACAAACCACCAACAACACAAACCACCAACAACACAAAAAACAAACCACCAACAACACACAACACAAACCACCAACAACACACAAAACAAACCACCAACAACACACAAGCAAACCACCAACAACACACAAAACAAACCACCAACAACACAAAACACCAACAACACACAACACAAACCACCAACAACACACAAGCAAACCACCAACAACACACAAGCAAACCACTAACAATATACAAAACAAACCACCAACAACGCACAAGCAAACCACCAACTACACACCACCGGGTACCAACAAATATCCAACAAAATTCCAATAAAATACCAACCAGCTTTGATATCACGGGGCAGACAGCCTCCCCTCACGATTAAATCGCCCCCAACGTTGAGGATGAATCTCCCTTTCTGGTCACTCCCTGTCAAAGAGGGGAGATCGTTGACCGTTGACACATTAGAGTTGAGGCCACACTTGCCATGGCAAGGAATGACGCTCGTCCAGCCCCGCCCATTGCCGCCATTAAACCCAGCCTGTGGTGGTGGGGAGAAAGTGTGGAAAAGGTAGACGTCATACAGATTCGTCTTGTAGCCCGCTAGCAGACCCAACAAGAAGAACAGTCAACACAGCATGTGAGTTAGTGAGCTACAGTGTTCCCCAGACCCCGGGCCGAGAAAAATAAAGTACCGGGTCGCCCAGGAAACTTAAATTATTTTCCTTTTATTTACCTCCGTGTTTTTTTCTTGAAAGTTAGCGACTTTCGAAAGACAAATACCAATATTTTTTTTTTTAACGCGAACAAAAAGGAACTATATTGACCGCAACATCAATAATGGGGAATGCCATCGGAGCATCATTGCTGTGGCTAACCGTAATGCTAAGGCTAAAAAGCAATTCACTTCCAGTGAAGAATTAATCTTGCCTTGCTCTAAATACAAGTTTCCGTGAACCTCTATGAGAAGCTGCTATTTAAAAGATAGCTCATTTGCCTTTGTCGGCTGGCACTGTTACATGAGCATTTAGGGCAGTGGTTCCCAAACTTTTTTTGCCCGTGGACCCCTTTTATAGTCAAAACTTGCCCACGGACCCCCGAGTGAAAACGCTATTTAAATGTATAGCATACAAATTTACTAATTAAAAAAACTACACTTTGTTGGAGAATTATTTAAACTTAACTTAAAGTTTGTTGGGTTTTTTTAATGATTGGTATGACGAGATTTATGAACAGCTAAATGTTTGTGAGTAGCAAACGCAAATCCGCATGAGCACTAAATTCTAGCCAGGTTTCTTTTGTTTGTGACGAGGTTCATAACTGCACTGAATCCACATTGTACCAAATAGGAAGTCGGGAAAGTAGTCAACAACTTTTGAACAATAACCCATAATGGAGTAAATACAATTGGAATCTCTTTTTGTAACTAGAATTTGTGGCATCCTTGTTCAAACATTGGTGTAAGTTCCTCGTTTGTGGATAATTAAATAAGTTGCTCCTGTATTAGTATGGATTCATCTATGTCTGGGATCTGAGTTTGTCTCCGAGCAAAAGGGTTCAACACCCAGTCGGCAATATCCTAATGAAGAATGTCCTCAAATCTTTGGTTCAGGTCTGCACGAAGAGCCGCTAAGTGTTGACAGTAGGCAACAAATCTTCATTTCTCTTTGCAATTTCGAGAGATTTTAAATCTGAGACCATTCTCTTCATCCCAAGTTTTGTTAATTTTGCAACAAACGCAGATATTACGCTTTTAGTCTTGAATAAATTCAATTGGCCACTTTGTAGTTTCCAATAAGTTTCTTTAAAATTGGCAAACAAATATGTCGTATGGGCTATGTCATTTTTTGAGTTAATTAAATTTTGTCTCAAATCATTGTCTTAGCCTTCCAGGAAATCCAGCAGTGAATAAGAGAGCATAAAATAGTTTTGCATATAAACTTTTAGCTAACAAACGTACTTCTGTGTAAAGTAGTGAACAATTATAGTGTTCATCATTTTCCATACACAGTTTAGCAATTAATGAAGGCATTCCTTTTGATTTTATTAACTGTTCCATTGACATAATCTAGTTATCCATGCAAAACTTCACTAAGATTTTTGCAACTAAATTATGTCGATGAATGACACAATGCACTGAACATACATTTGGTACAGCTTGTTTTAAGTGTGTCAGAAAGCCTCGGTATCTTCCTACAATTGCCTGGAGCACCATCAGTAGCAACAGAAATGATACTAGTCAAAGGTAAAGCTTTTTCATTGACATTTTTTTTTAATTCAGTAAAATTCATATCTGTTTTCAAACATTTAGCAAACAGATTTTGGCAAAATGGTTATTCTTTTACAAAGTTTTACACATGCTAAAAGTAAAGCCTCATTTCCTGGTAAAGTGGACTCGTCAAGTTGTAGAGAAAATTCAGACGTTTTTTAAGTACTCAGCATAAAGAATTTTCAACACACTTAGCCATTTTGCTAATCCTTCTTTAGACTGAATAATTGGCAGTGGAATTGTTTTTGTGATGTCGAAAGCTGGTTTGTACAACACAGTGCTTATCACTTCAATTACAGCTGCTAAAAAAAGTTCTTCAATAATCGTGTTGGGCTTTCCAGACTTTGAAATTAATAAAGAAATATTGTAGTACGCACGCAGGCAGTCCATCGTCATTTAGTTATCTTGCTTAGATGTTGACCTTATGAGTTGTTGAAGTGATGGTGTTTTCAAATAATTGTCTTGGACTGCTTCAAAAAACATTAAATCGGTATCGTTTTTATCACTAAGTATTTTCATTAAATGTTCCTCATGCTTTGAAAGTTTCATGGACTCATTCCACACATTTGATTACACAGAAGACACATTTGTAAAATACAATGTCCTGGTTTATTGAAGGCAAGTTTAAATTATGCATTTAGCAGCATACACTATTTTTAGTGTCTCACTGTGCCATCTAAAACTTTGAAAATAAAAAAGGGGGATGCGGGTGAGATTTCTGTTTCAATATATTAGGATTTTTAAAGCAACTTTTTTAATGTTAAAAATATTTTTTAAAATGTTTCAGAATATATAGATCTATTAGAAAATATTTTTAAAAATTATATTTTGCTAACTCTCTAAAAATGTGTTAGATCAAATTTTGAATTTTTAAAAATAATTTTTGCTGCCCTGATTCATGTAGAAATATTTAGAATTGTCAAATCATATCAAATGTTGTATCAATGTAATAAAGCTGGAATCCTCCTGCCTTGAATAAATATAACTTACCGACACGTCACAATTTACCCAACCCTGCAATCACCGTCATTTCCGCTTAAAGATTGTATTTTTATGACCTACATATTGTGTCTCTGCCTTTCTCGCGCATCAAACTTGACAAGCCTCTCAATTAACCAAGCATTTTGATTGGTTACATCTGTTGGAATATCGCAGTTCTTTTTCTGTTCTTAGGTCACAACTTTATTTTACTCATGACTTTAAATTTCTACAATAGTATACATTGTTCTTTATATTTTTATTTCCGTGGTAGAAAAAAACCCTAAATTTTATAATTTTATACTAATTTAAATCCTTCCGCGGACCCCCTGACGTTGTTCAGGGACCCCCAAATCAATTTTAATTGTCCACGGACCCCCTGAACGGTTCCGCGGATCCCTGGGGGTCCGCAGGGACCACTTTGGGAACCACTGATTTAGGGCATAGTCGAATTCATTGAGGCATGATTGAGAATTGATACATCACCGTGATACGCACTGTACAGATACGACAATAACTCAATCAATCATCTCCATGTATGCTTGGGTCTTCCTCGCTGACGTTTGCCCTGAGAGTTCCAATCTAAGGCCTGCCTAGCCCTGCTGTTATTTTTCCAAGGGTTTTTACGATCCATCTCCACTTTCTTTCCATCCTCTGTTTTTCCACTGTCCTTTGTCCGCACTTCTCCCACAGATTGGAGTCTTCGACCTCGTCGAACCATTTTATTTTTAGACTATTTCTGAGGCATCTGTTGACAAAGGTCTGGAGTTTATTTTAGTTGTCTCTGTCGTTCGCCATGTTTCGGATCCCAGCCCTCAAGACTAGGGCTGTCAATTTTTTGAAAAATGCTGCCCGGGTACCCGTCCAAATTTCGAACGGGTACCCGGGTTACCCGTTCAAAACATCGCATAATTTTCACCGTCATACAGCTATACTATGCAACCTAGCCACCTTCCATGCCCCTTATTTCTCAGTAACCACACGGCCGACGTCTAAAAGTGACGTCACGTGATTTTGGCTGATTTATACCCCCCTCCCCGCCATTGTCACAAAAACTTAGAACCCCCTTAGAACAAAGATTTGCAGCCGCGCCCCCCTCCCCCATAATAGCTCAGTACCTCCTTTTTGAAAATGAGCATTTGTGAAATAACTTTATTGTCACTTAAGTTTGTATTTAATGTGAAGTTGAACTCTATTAAATCGATACACCTGTAAATTCATGTAAATCGTCAATATATAAATTGTAAGCATTCAAGTTTTTAAGTGGAACTTTCATTTTAAGTTGCACGTTTTGATGTGATGTCACATTTCTAAAACACACAGCCCCTTCGTCACAAATGTATGATCGCCTTCTCCGTAGGTGCTAAACGTCATTTTATTTTATTAGACTGTTAGTAACCAATTTATTGACTTTTTAAAAATTACAAATTTTGGTGTATAATTTTTTTTTAAAATGAGGCACTCGTGGGAACGAACA
>MUZC01000905.1:1246811-1285260 GCA_002072015.1 Radix auricularia
CATCACAGATTGTGCTACCCATAGTGAATGATACAGTCATCACAGATTGTGCTACCCATAGTGAATGGTACAGTCATCACAGATTGTGTTACCCATAGTGAATGGTACAGTCATCACACATTGTGTTATCCATACTGAACGGTACAGTCATCACAGATTGTGTTACCCATAGTGAATGGTACAGTCATCACAGATTGTGTTACCCATAGTGAATGGTACAGTCGTCACAGATTGTGTTACACATAGTGAATGGTACAGTCATCACAGATTGTGTTACCCATAGTGAATGGTACAGTCATCACAGATTGTGTTAACCATAGTGAATGGTACAGTTATCACCGATTGTGCTAACCATAGTGAATGGTACAGTCATCACAGATTGTGTTGCCCATAGTGAATGGTACAGTCATCACAGATTGTGTTACCCATAGTGAATGGTACAGTCATCACACATTGTGTTACCCATACTGAATGGTACAGTCATCACAGATTGTGTTACCCATAGTGAACTCTACATCACAAAATGTGTTACCCATAGTGAACTCTACATCACAAATTTTGTTACCCATAGTGAATGGTACAGTCATCACACATTGTGTTACCCATAGTGAATGGTACAGCCATCACAGATTGTGTTACCCATAGTGAACGGTACAGTCATCACAGATTGTATTACCCATAGTGAATGGTACAGTTATCACAGATTGTGTTACCCATAGTGAATGGTACAGTCATCACAGATTGTGTTACCCATACTGAATGGTACAGTCATCACACATTGTGTTACCCATAGTGAATGGTACAGTCATCACAGATTGTGTTACCCATAGTGAATGGTACAGTCATCACACATTGTGTTATCCATAGTGAATGGTACAGTCATCACATATTGTGTTAGCTATAGTGAATGGTACAGTCATCACAGATTGTGTTACCCATAGTGAACGGTACAATCATCACAGATTGTGTTACCCATAGTGAATGGTACAGTCATCACAGATTGTGTTACCCATAGTGAATGGTACAGTTATCACAGATTGTGTTACCCATAGTGAACTCTACATCACAAATTGTGTTACCCATAGTGAATGGTACAGTCATCACAGATTGTGTTACCCATAGTGAATGGTACAGCCATCACAGATTGTGTTAACCATACTGAATGGTACAGTCATCACACATTGAGTTATCCATAGTGAATGGTACAGTCATCACAGATTGTGTTACCCATACTGAATGGTACAGTCATCACACATTGAGTTATCCATAGTGAATGGTACAGTCATCACACATTGTGTTACACATACTGAATGGTACAGTCATCACACATTGAGTTATCCATAGTGAATGGTACAGTCATCACACATTGTGTTACCCGTAGTGAATGGTACAGTCATCACAGATTGTGTTACCCATAGTGAATGGTACAGTCATCACAGAATGTGTTGCCCATACTGAATGGTGCAGTCATCACAGATTGTGTTACCCATACTGAATGGTACAGTCATCACACATTGAGTTATCCATAGTGAATGGTACAGTCATCACACATTGTGTTACCCATAGTGAATGGTACAGTCATCACAAATTGTGTTACCCATAGTGAATGGTACAGTCATCACACATTGTGTTACCCATAGTGAATGTTACAGTCATCACACATTGTGTTATCTATAGTGAATGTTACAGTCATCACACATTTTGTTATCTATAGTGAATGGTACAGTCATCACACATTGAGTTATCCATACTGAATGGTACAGTCATCACACATTGTGTTACCCATACTGAATGGTACAGTCATCACAGATTGTGTTACACATAGTGAATGGTACAGTCCTCACATATTGTGTTACCCATACTGAATGGTACAGTCATCACAGATTGTGTTACCCATAGTGAATGGTACAGTCATCACACATTGTGTTACCCATAGTGAATGGTACCGTCATCACAGATTGTGTTACCCATAGTGAATGGTACAGTCATCACAGATTGTGTTACCCGTAGTGAATGGTACAGTCATCACATATTTTGTTACCCATAGTGAATGGTACAGTCATCACACATTGTGTTATCTATAGTGAATGTTACAGTCATCACACATTTTGTTATCTATAGTGAATGGTACAATCATCACACATTGAGTTATCCATACTGAATGGTACAGTCATCACACATTGTGTTACCCATACTGAATGGTACAGTCATCACAGATTGTGTTACCCATAGTGAATGGTACAGTCCTCACAGATTGTGTTACCCATAGTGAATGGTACAGTCATCACGGATTGTGTTATCCATACTGAATGGTACCGTCATCACTGATTGTGTTACCCATAGTGAATGGTACAGTCAACACACATTGTGTTACCCATAGTGAATGGTACAGTCATCACAGATTGTGTTACCCATAGTGAATGGTACTGTCATCACACATTGTGTTACCCATAGTGAATGGTACAGTCATCACAGATTGTGTTACCCATAATGAATGGTACAGTCATCACAGATTGTGTTACCCATAGTGAATGGTACAGTCATCACAGATTGTGTTACCCATAGTAAATGGTACAGTCATCACAGATTGTGTTACCCATAGTAAATGGTACAGTTATCACAGAATGTCACATCTAGTTAATTGTACATTATATCAAAGATGTCATGACTCTTAACGCGTATAACATAATACGTTACACGGGTCACACGCACTTTTAAGTACTGAGTAGATGATCAACAAAGACAAACAAAAATGTTTGGCAGTCTTTCTTGCACAAAAATTAAATATGAATCACTTTCAGTATTATTTCGTGATCATATTATAAATAAGATTGTAATGGTGAAGTCGAGTGTGATGTTGTTGTTGTTGTTTGTTGTTTTTTTTTATTGATTTTTTTTGTATGTTTGTTTGGTTTTTGGTTTTTGTTGTTGGTTTTTTTTAGGAGGAGGGGGGAGTTGGGGGCGTAAAATGTTATTAACTACAGCTCTTGTGTTCTTTTTCTTGACCACAAACTTATTTAAAACCTCACTATGCAGTTCTTCTTTTTTAACATATGCTTTTTTTCCAGAGCACATTATAGGACACAGTGGCGTAGCTAAAGGGTGTGGTGGGGGTGATCCACCCTGGGCGTCACACACTTAGAGGGCGGCATTTGTGGACTTTTGAAAAGTAAAGCCATTTCTAACAACAGCCCTATCCTTTGAAGAGGGAAAACCAAGGTGAAACAAAAATATTCTTAATTTCGATTCTTACTTATTGTTTTCACGCAACATTTGTTTGATTACATAGTGATTGTTATAACTAACGCAAAACCGTTTTAAAAAAATAAATAGCCCCAAAAAGGTATCGATTTGTTTGTAAAAATAAGCGGTATACGTTACAGTTAGCGTTTCTATAAGAAAACTGAACCAAAAACATCAATACTGCACCGCTGGGTTGAATAATATGTACTATTAATATCGCCACGCCTTAAATTTCTACAAGTAAAGAATGGTGCGCTAACAAGTGCCTAAATGACAATGTGGTTCAAATATTGTGTTTAACTTTCAAGTAAAAATTTATATTACTGTTTCAGTTTTCATAAAATTTTTGTAAGGTAAGTTATTAAAAAATAAATGTATCTTGTTTTTATTATATTAAAGTAGCACACATAATTTGTGTTTTCATTAAAATACGGTTGTTCATTAAAATATGTTACGCCTTTCAACTAAAGTAATGTGTAAATAATTTGAATTCGTCTATTTTATGGAAAATTATTTAGATACATATCAAGAACACGAAAATATTCAAATTTCTCTATTGATAAACACCACATTATAACATACATTATTTCGAAAAAGACATACTTTAAAATTTCTACCGTAATGGAAAAATTGACATCTGACATCTGAAGAAGTAAATATCAAAACAAGAACACATGCTGGAATTTTACTCATTTCAATGCAATATTTCCCTTTTCTATGTTATCTCAATGTATGGGAATCAGTTGTTTTTGTTTTTTTTTAATTAATGAAAATCCATTTAATGGATCAAAGAGGTGGTCTAATACAGAACGCTGTTATAGGGAGTTGGAGATATCAACTAAACACCGATTTAGAAGCAGAAAAAATATGAGTGGGGAAAATGCAGAAGACGTGGTTCTATCTTTATAGCAAGAAGTACAACCGTACCTTTTTAATGCATGGATGCAATTATAAAATATAAAACAAGAAGGCGTTAATGAGTTGCATATCCTTGCAAAAAGAATAAACTTGTATAATACCATATAATCTAGTAAATGAAGAGTTTGAACACTAAATAAATTTCTTTATTGACATTGATGAAGAAGAGTTCAATATTAAAATAAAAAAAGATCCAGGTTGTTATGGCTGTACATGGGCTTAACAATTGGGGGGACCTATACTGCTTAGTGTGCGAAAAGGATTGCGCGGGGCGCAGTTTTGGTAGGCGTAAAGTAGTAATAAGTATGATAAGTGAAATCTAAGATAGGTGGCGCCTATGAAAGCGCGGGGCCCACTGCGGCCGCATATGTTGCAGTGGCCTAAGACCAGCCCTGGCTGTACCTACACTACAAGAAGAGGCATTATGTTAGAAAACATGGGGGGGGGGGGCTTGATCTATTAAAATATATTCAACAGTATAGATTGGAAAATTGTGTACCCAACTTTATAATTGCTATCAGTGTATCTAGTTGTGAAAGGAGCTTCTCCAAACTGAAGTTGATAAAAATTATCTTAGTTCCTTAATAAGTGATTTCAGACTTCAAAATCTTGCAATATTGTCCATTGAGCATAATTTAAATTTTGATAGCAAAATCATGCGACTTTTCTACTATGAAAGTTAGGTAATGACATGTCTTAATTTTAAATATGTGTACATACACAAGTTTTTTTTATTTTAAAAATCATATTTTTATAAATAAAAAAATAAAAGAATATTAGTTGGTAATGTTTTGTGATGTAAATTTGGAATATGTTTTGCCTCAATCGGGTGAGGGGGGGGGGGCCTGCGACCTCAACCTTCTTGCGTCTCATAAAAAAAGTATCTTGTATTTTTATAAATGTGTATTTATAGGTTATCTTATGCGGCCTATTTTATAACTGCTAATATAAATAGGGCATGCAATAAGAAAAATGTTCCCCACCCTTACTTCGTTTCAATTACAATTATGTATTCATGTTTATTAATTTATAAAAACCATCACATAATTGACTTACAGGGCCGTCCATAAATGACATCACGCGATTTCCGCTGATTTTCACCCTCACCTCGTCACACGTCGTCACAAAAACTTAGACTCCTTCTTTAGTATAAAGTCACAAAGCACCCCCCCCCCAATAAAAGCCGTATTTTTTATTTGAAAATGAACATGTTTCAAATAACTTTTTGAGTGGTCAGTTAAATATGTTTATAGTGTAACGCTGCACTCTGATATCGTTACACGATTGAGGCCATGTAAAACGTCATGAAATAAAGTCGGTAATCTTTTTTTATGTTTAAATGCAACTTTTATTAAAATTGCACGTTTTGATGTGACGTCAAATGTGTGACTCCCCTCCCCCCCCCCAGGTACGTGACGTCATTTATGGAAGGCCCCTAAAAGGGCGGCATATCGGAGACCACCCCGGACAGCAAAATTTCTAGCTACGCCACTGAAAAGACATCATATAACAACAGTAGTACATCATTAGACTAGAATAAATCTTTTCATTCATTTTTACGATTAAAATAATTAAACCTTGACTTTCCTTATTGCCTCCATGCTATGGCCTTGAGCCAGATATTTCTATGGCCGGTTACTTTGAATTCAAGGTTAAAGTTACAATTCAGCCATGAATTTCTTTTTAATTTATAAATTTTCCAACAAATTGCACGTGACCAAACCTGTGTGACAGGAGACTTTCAAATATTGACAATGAACACCAACCTTTGCTAGGGAAATATCCGAGAATAGAAATGAACACTAAACATGAGACGTCAAACTTGAGCGCCATTTGCCTGAAACCTTCCATTTTGAAATGTGGTGAACACACGCGATTGAAACAGGTCACTCTGATAACGCCGAACTTTGATAATAGTGGAAGTCAACAAAATGGCAGAGACTTCGGCTTAAGTTTATTCATGGGTATGGCGCATTTTTTTTCCAGTTACACTGAACCACGGCGGGGGATCTAGACATTTGAAGAGACATGGGGCCAACTTGCCCCAAACTTTGAAATGTCTTCATTGAGGCGGCAGAAATTGACATACCAACATTAGGGTTGAGAATTGACATACCAACATATTTGTTGAGAGTTGACACATTAGTGTTCAGAGTTGACATACCAACATTAGGGTTGAGAGTTGACATACCAACATATTTGTTGAGAGTTGACATATCAATATTAGTGTTTAGAGTTGACATACCAACATTAGTGTTGAGAGTTGTCAAACCAAAATTAGGGTTGAGAGTTGACATACCAACATTAGTGTTGAGAGTTGCCATACCAACATTAATGTTGAGAGTTGACATACCAACATTAGGGTTGAGAGTTGACATACCAATATTAGTGTTGAGAGTTGCTATACCAACATTAGTATTGAGAGTTGCCATACCATCATTAGTGTTGAGAGTTGCCATACCAACTAAGTGTTGAGTATATTTCCAGCGAATTTTCTTGTTACGGAAAACTTCTCAAATCTTTCATCATACTGTGTTAAATCAGAATTCGACATTAAAATATCTGTAGTAGATACCTTACAGATGTCATTATCTGGGTGAGATAAAACTTCAGACTAAATCCTTATTCTTCTTCTCTTTATTAGGGCCCCAAGATCAATGCTATGATTGTTCCTGTTCCCGTACAAAAGTTGAGGTAGTGTTTATACGTCCGTGAATATGGTGCATTTGTAGGTCTGCTCCTCGGGTAAGTTACGCGAAAGTAACATTATGGACCAGAATGAAACATGTTATGACATCGATAAGTGGACAATTTAGAGGTTATTCAAGGAATAAAGCGAGAAAATGAGCGCCACACTCCGGGCATCAATAACTTGAGTGGCTCAATTAAACTTAATTGTCCAGTTTGTAGGACCATGTGGTCTACAACGTTGACACGATCTTGCTACTGTTGTAAGTCTAAAAAAACAATTACACTCGGACCTTGCTAAGTCGATCTCAAAAGGACCCTTTAAAAAAATTCGACTTACAGAGTTTTCCAGTTAAAGAAAATGGCGTAATGTGTGCAGATTCATCAAGGACAATGTTGATATTGAGAGGGGAGGGGAACAACCAAGGCTTTACGGAAAGAGAGGCAGTGTCAGAAGCTTCATGTGAAAGGAAGGCCCACCCTTTACAAAATAGTCACGGCATGCAGTAGTTACCCTTCTTCCAGGCACTCCTTTTTCTTGTCTTGGTCATTTTTGGTCTCAAAATAGACGTCCTACTCAATCTTTTTTTGGAATGCATTACGTTGCTCTATGGAACACGTGTTCAAAAACGTCTCCCCAAGAATAATAAATCAAGCGTCTTGGAAAATTAGTCTAAATGAGGTTGGAGGCCAAAAGTTAAGGAGATCTAAAATACATTAGTCTTAATAAGACTATTATGGATTTTGGCCGGGACCTAACAACATTTAGGGACCACATACGCCTACCCCCGGACACCATACATTTTCACATGGACCCCATACAGTTCCGTATATAGAGAGGCTTTAGACTTACGGAAGTTCGATATAGTGAGTTCGGACTGTCCTATCACCACATAATTGAAAATAAAAGTATTGACTTGTAATGTGAGGACAAAAAAAATACAGGTGGGGGGGGGGGACAATTTTTTTTTTACATTTGGTAGTAATCGAAATTGTGGTTCATGTAGAAGAACAAGATTTTCAACTATTGGCTCGACAATATATATCATACACAAAATACAATCAACCATAATGAGGATATCGTTGACCTGTAAACAAAAATGTTTGTTTCGTTTTAAAACATAGCGAGTTGAGTTAAATTCTGAATTTGTATCATGAAAGAAACCATCCTCTCCGATTGGTTAGAGACTTTTGAAGAATGAAAAGAACGTTAAGAGATTAACAAATTTTAAATATAGATTCAAATTGGTAAAATAAAAATTAAAAACATTCACGTAATGAAATGGATGCGATAATAAAAAGAAAAATTAAAATTCTAGATAGTCACTTACGTACACAAACAGATTTGGTCTTTAAAAATCGTTATACGTAAACATAAAAATCATTATACAGTTTGGAATTGATTGTGGTTTTAAATAATGCAGAGTCTAAATTCCATTGATTTTATAAATAAATTGAGCAATTAACGAACAGGACAAGCTGTATGTCTTGTAAATACTGTGAGATTTATTTACTCATAAAAAGATGAAAATTATTTTAAAAGTCATTTGAAACTAAGTGAGATCCACTGCATGTCTTTAAAAAAATTCCCCTTGGTTTTCATTTGTGCTATTTTTTTAATCTAGTCATTGGTTATCGTGGGCCCACGCTTGGTGAGTCATGATACATCACTGAGTGTTGACTTTGTAAGTTAAACAAATAAGTCTTGAAGGTATGGGCCGCATCACTTTGTTCTTTAAAAGCTTTTTCTTACAATGTCATAGAACTATATTATTATGATAAAATATAATGTAACAAGTTAATGAGGGGGTGAGGTGGGGGATCTAAAAATGTATGGAGCTGCTTCTGTTTTCTGGGTACAGGGGACTGCATTACAGACTGCCTATTCCCTGGTTGTTTGCTCTTTTTCATGTCTACCTTTGCGGGACTATTATTTTGGACTTTAATGCACTTTTTATGTGATCATTTTTATTTGAAAGTAAGTTTTTTTTAATATAAATCTTTTACACATGAGACACGATCGATTCAATATAATCAGCACCGCGCGACAGACTCGCATAAACATTTGCATGGGACGGGGGCGCTCATTCGCCAAGCTCCCACAATTGTACCAACACTAACTCATGTATCAGGAACTGAATCTACCCTTGACACCACCACTTGATGATATAGTTAACGCCGGCCAAGAGGTCGAGAACGCAAAAGCTGGCTTGATAACATAAAGAAATAGGGACAGGATGGAGTAAATTACTGGCCGCCGCTCAAGATTGACAACCGTGGAGATATTCATCTGTTGATGTGTCCATATGCTCCCCCCCTCCCAACGACCGCAACGGTCACGAGACTGATGTTAGTGATTATTATTATGATAAATACTGAGTTTTTTACTTGGATTTCATAAGCAATAATTTAATAAATCTTTAAATTTCAAAATAACAATGTATAACATAAAAATCATAAACAAAATTCAGTGTTAAAAATATATTTACAATGTACTATTAAGGACACGCCAATTTCATTTCTTTTAAGCCAGGGATGCCCAAACTTTTTGCATGGCGGGCCATATTCCTTTATCCAAAGATATTCGCGGGCCGAATTAAAATAATATTATAAAAATGACATAGTATGGTGAGTTTTTATTGTAAAATTTTAATGTGAATGGTGAAACTGAGATATTTGAATACAGTAAATAGGTGAGGTCAGGCTCAATGACATGGTTTTGATGCGCATGATATCACGTAGTTGAGAGTCACTTATTCTCGTCCTCACACAGATCTTGTTAAAATTCATAACTGAAAATGTCTGCTTACACAAGTATGTCGAGCCAAACAAGCTAAGCATTTTTTTAAAAAACAAATGTTCGAATTCCTTTTAATCTCTCTTTAACCATGAAGCTTACTCTAAAAGTCAAAGAGAAGAAATTGTCTGCTGCGACTCTCAGCATCAGTTTGCAGCTCAATGATTTCCAGCTGCAGATTGCCGCAGTATTATCAAAATCTACAGAGAAATATAAAGATTTAACAAAAACAACCATGTTTATCTTTTCAATAGTTATTAAGTCATGAAAGCGTCTTTGAAATTCATCAGCCAAGGATGTGATTTCTGCATCATACCTATGCATTTACCAATTGAAGCTTCTTTTTTGGTAAACTTGTCATGATTTCCTGCAGTGAGGGGAAATGTGTGGTATTAGGCTGCATTTGAAAAAGTTGCCTTTGAAAAAGTTGCAGCTTGTTCCCAAAGTCCTTGATATGTGAATATAATTGGCTTACCACTGCATTGTGCCCTTGGAGAATTGTGTTAAGAAGATTTATATGTCTTTTCACATCAACCGAAAATGCAAACGATGCAAGACAAGCAGCATCAGATAGTTTTGGAAATGTTTTTCCTTATCTTCCATGTACTGCCCAATTTCTTTTTTAATGTGTAGAGGCGCTGAAGTGCTGTTCCCCGACTAAACCATCTTATATCATAGTCATACATAACATCTTTGTCTTCTCTCTGGATGTCAAGAAGACACTGCTAAAACTGGCTGTGAAACAGGGTTTTAGAGCGAATAGAGATCATATTCTTTATCACTTGCTTAAGGACACGATCACAGGAAAGGTGTTAAGCACAAAGAACTCCTTTATGAATGATACAGTGAAGTTTAAAAACTTTGCCAGCCTGACTAAGCTGACTTTGTTACAGACAAGTTTTGCTTGTCAACTGTGCTCACGAGTCATGACGATAGCCATAAGTAATAAATAAATATATCATTTACTTGGTAATTTAACGTTACAGACAGCAGAACAAACAGAACCAAATACATTTGTTCCCCTTGTCCGTCTTTAAGACTGAAGTCTAGTAATTGGTAAACAATACATTGCTATCGACTTTTGCCATCCATTGACGTTATCAAAACGGTAAAACTTGTCGACTTTTCTTATATTTAATGTTGTTAAAAAAATAATACGTTAGTTATTAATTATTTCATATGAGGCCTTGGGCCAGTAAAAATTGCTTCGCGGGCCGGTTTTGGCCCGCGGGCCGGACTTTGGGCATCCCTGTTCTAAGCCTTTCTTTAATTTGTTATCTTATCTGTTACAGAGTGTTGGTTTTCTTTGTTTCCTCGGGCAACCATAGCCACGTTCGAATTCCAGGCGGGAAGAACGAGGATTTGTATTAGTTTGTTCTTGCATACTTCTTATCTTATCTTATCTGTTACAGACGCTACTTCTATACAGAAGATTATTGCGTCTTACGTTTATCTATGGTTTGTGTCTAGTCCTGCACTCTTAGTAGAGTTTTTTTTTTTTTAATGATGATAAAGTGTTGGCTTTCCTGGTTACCTCAGACAACCCCATACCACGTCCGAATTCCGGACCGGAAGAAGGAAGACTTGTATGTGTTTGTTCTTGCATACGGAATGAGAAATGTGGTTTTATCCTTATGTCTATCTGAAGATTGTATTAAGTTTTCTCTATGTTGTATTTCTAAATTAGAATTAATTGCTTTATTTATAATTACTAATTTACTCTTGGTTCTTCTATCCTCTAGTGTTTCAAGGTTTAATGATTTAACTAATGGTGTTACTCTTGTCAGTTTTGAATATTCTCCAGTAAAGAATCTTGGAGCTCTCTTTTGAATTTGTTATAGTTTATCAATGTTTTCTTTGGTGAATGGGTCCTATACAGAAGATACAGATTCTTGTATAGGTCTCACCAGGATGAGGTAGCATTTTAGTTTTATATCTTTATTCCATTTGTAAAAGTTTCTTTTTATAAAACCAAAGGTCTGTGTGATTTCTTAAAGACTTCATTAACATGGGGATTCCATGATAGTTTCTCATTTATTATGACTCTTAAGTTTTTTGCATTTTTAGTTTTGGTTAAAATAGTTATTTTCCATGACTGAAATATTTTGAATTTTTTTGTTTCTTTTTCTTTGTTATACGGTTTAAGAAAAGTGTTTTTATCCTTATGTCTTTTTGAGTGTTGTATTTGATTATCTTCATGTTGTATTTCCAAATTAGAATTAATTGCCTTATGTATTATTACTACGTGTACTCTGCTCTTTGTTCTTTAGACCTCTAGTGTTTGCAGCGGCGTAGCATTTGTATATGCTGCCCGGGGCTGAACCAAAATCCCCCCCCCGCCCCGATAAAATATGTTAACGCTATAAATACATTTTTTGTTAGAAAGTAATAACGACACCATAATTGTTTATGTTAGAGACAAAAATAAAAGCTTTATTTCTTTAATAAAATTGAAATTTTCTGTTTTTCCTGATGGAAAAATAAACTTGCGTGTATCAATGTTTTCAGCCAACATTTCGATAGCCAAAATTGAAATAGCAATACATTAGACAATTTTGGCGTAGATCTAATCATTAATCGTAATTAATTTTTCATTAACTTAATTTTAGAGAACTTTGTATTACTTAATACAATTTAAGCAATGTTTAAATAAATTAGGTTCTTTTAGGCAAGCTAACTTCAAGCCTTAATATCTTAATAAATTGTAATAAATCAACTGGTCTTGAATTAATTAATTTTTATATTTTTTTAACCCGTGGGGTTAAATATGCTTTGCTTGAAGATGTCATTTGAATATTTTAATTTAAAGCCAACATTACAAAGTCCAGCAGATTGCTTGGTTTACGAAAATCGTACCTGTTTTCTAAATTCTACATACCTGCCAAATTCTCAAATGAATTTCTGCAGAACTCATTTTATGAATAATAAAACTTTCTTCTCAACTGTTTTTCGAAATAACATGGTTACTCATTTTGGATCACCAAAATTGTGCTCTCTGGTACTTTGACTTGAAGATTCGATTAAAGGGATGAGGTCTCCACATAAAATGTCATCAAATGTCAAACCATCCTTTAAGCATCCCATTAATTTATCTGTGAGCATCTTCTGCTTAGCATTTTTCTAGCATTATACATTTATAAATAGTTTCGGGCATCTTTGACTTAGCCTCGAAAATAAAAAATATTTCATTGTGACTAGCAAAGTTCCTGCGTCTGTTGGTCTGATGAGCTTTTTCTGCTTCTTTCAGTGTTTCTATAGCTTTCAAAATAATCTCAAAATGGCTCTATGGCATAAAAAAAAATAGTTTGTATCATGAAGCCTTTTTTTAAAAAAGTAATTAAATATTCCAAACGGTTTATAGGCATGAATAAGAATGCGTAACAAGGTTATAGATTACTAATATAGATAATTCGTTTCAGTTGCAGTATCATGTAAACAAATTAGATTTAATGAGCTTAACTGTTAGAGCGAGACTCGACAGTGTGATTTTATGCTATTGCACCTTTCTTAAATCCATGTATACTTTCCAGCCATGAAGAAGTATTAACACACGTTGGGCATGTGCAGTCCATTTTTTAAAGATCGTCATTTATTAAAAATCATTTCAGCAATGTCGTATGCAGACTCACTTTTACGCCAACTTTTTAATTTTCAATCGTTACATATCCTACAACTGGACTTGTTTGTAGATTATGTAAAATATATGTAGAGCTATCGAATACTATTGAATAATATTGGGTATCTTGTTATTGAAGAAAGATGATTTTTCGCAATCTGTACTCTTAGAATTGCTATGAGCTCAGTTTAAATTTTAGATGTCGCGTTTTTTTTTAAATATAAAAAATTTTTTTAAAAATTTTTTTAAAAAAACCTTTTTCACACCATGTTTCGGGAGAGCTCGATTGTATTTGGCATGCAAATGCATTGGTTCCGGAATTTTGCCTTTATTTGCAACAGCAGCATGGTCCTCTCTTTGACCCAAAAAAAGAAGAAGAAAATATAATTTTTCCAGGATTTAATAAAGTCAAAAATTCTTTTAAAAAACTTCCTGCCACTTTGTATTGTTTTCTTTTGTTTGTCTTTGTCATTTTTTAAAAAATTAGACTTCTGATCCTTTCCGATTTAAAAAAAAAACAACATTATTTTTGTTTTCTTAAAATATTTTTTTTTAAAATTACAATAAGAATAATAATAATAATGTTTTGGTAGAATAAACCCTGTAAGTACGCCAACAATATTTTTAAAAAGTAGTTTAATTAAGTTAAAATCAAACTTGAATCAATTATATATACCAAAGCCATATGGCCATATTCGTACACTAATTCATCCCCTATGTTTTCCACTTCAGTAGCATTAGTTTCAGAGGACTCGATTCATAAGGGAGTTTGAAGTTCTGGCATTAGAAACTTTTACGTATATAATATAGTTTATTTATTTCTTTGAATTTGTGTATCTTTGCGTCTATTTTATTATATCAAATTTTATTTTAACGCTTTTCATTTTTGAAGCTAATTAACGAGAAATTAGCCGTACTCACCCCCCCCCCCCTTTTGCACATAATATGTCGCTCCGAGCTTTTGATTGGCTCATGTTTTATTTACAGTAAGTTTTGCTTTTACAACATGAGTGGCTGTCAAATCTTAAGAATCACTTAAGCTACCACAACTCAGTGTTACATTATCATATTACTTAAGTACTTTTCAGTACAGTAGCATGAGTATCAGAAAAATGTATATCCAATAATGAGTTTGACGTTTTGACGGTTGAAATTTTCCCATGCCTTAAAATATTTCCTTTATTTCTGCTATTAACTTCTTATTTGTTTTTTTTTTCTTTCGATAAAAAGCTCGACTTTCTTATAATTTTTTTTCTTATAAACTAATTAACGACCAGGATCCAGGAATTTGCCTCCCTTGTCAAAATGCCACCCGGGGCATTTGAGCCCATGTCCTCCCCCCCCCTCGTCAGGCCACTGAGTGTTTTTTGTAACTAATGATGTTACTCTTGTTAATTTTGAATATGCTCAAGTAATGAATCTTGCCGCTTATTTTAATTTTTTTTTAATTTAAAAAAAAAAAAATTATTTAGCTTATTAATGTTTTATTTATTTACTTTTTATTTTCTAATGTCAAATAAAGCTTCTGGTGGACACGTTCAATTTGTAGTTATAAATTTTTTTTTCAGGCTTATCATTACTTATTAACACTTATTTAGTTGATTTTTTCATGTTTAAAGTCTCGCCCAATAATGCATAAACGTCAAAGAAAACAGTAACTTAGACAATAACGTTTTAACAGGTATATTTTTTAATGAAACCTTTAATTTTAAATTAAAGCAAACAAGGTGACTAATTGTTTCCATAATTTAATTAATCCAGTTTTTTGTTACAATAAATTTCTTTTCATGTTTTACAGGTTTTCTACTTTTAAGAATCAAAATGGCCGCAGCAATGGATGTTGACAACAGTGATGAAATTGAAGAAGGTCCAAGTGTTTCAGGAGAAAGAGGAAGCAAGAAACGTTTTGAAGTTAAAAAGGTATTTCTGAAATTAATTGAACATTCTATTTAATTACTAACACTGAGTAAAATTACACAAACGAATTGTTTGATTAAAACTTGATTAAATTAAAAGTAAAGTCAACCGACCGACCAAAGCTAAGCCAAGGCGAGGGAAGTCAAAGTTTGGAACTTTAACTTTAAGCTTCTCCTAACTCACCCAAATCATAATCAAATCTTTATTATTTATACTTATGCTATACAACCCACCCATTTAAATTAATTTGGTTGAATCCGATTATATGTTCCCAAATAGGTTATATTATATTTAGCAATTAATTCCGTGTAGGCCTACTCTTGCTTTGTTTTTTTAGGTTTAGAATTTTTATTTGTTAATTTAGTTGGGTTAGGTTTAGTTATAATTTTGAATTAAGGGTTAGGGTTAGGTTTAGTTTTAGAATTTTAATAGTTGAATTTTCCAATTTCTTTAATTCTCAGCATATCAACAAAGATGGTGGCCATGTTGAGTGGGAACGTTAAATCGGATTTTACCATTAATTTAATTTTAAATAAATAAATTGTGTGTATTATAGTATTATGTATTGAACAAAAATAAAATTAAAATGGATAATAGGCATGAAAATTCAATGAATAGAATAGACTGAATAGTGACAATGAATAGGTCCAGGATGAAATAGTAATAATAGTAAATAGTCTAATTTAACTAACCAGATGACTAGCCCCAAAAGTAAAAATTTTAAGTGCAAGCTGCATTTTAAAAAAGTGCTATAACTATAAGTCCAAGAAATATTGAAAGTTTGAAAGCTTCCTGGGGCCGCGGTGGTCGAGTGGCAAGCGCGCGACTGTCATTCCGATGGTCACGAGTTCGAATCCATGGGAAGCCATGGACTTGTTCCCGGGGCCTAGGGCGCCCCCGAGCTCCAGCCAGCTCCAAATGGGTGAAAAGCGGCGGGGTAATGTGTGGAACCCTTAGCCGTGGCAAGTGAACGTTGCATCACTTGCCAAAAAACAACTGCTGCCTTGCAGATGGTCTTGGCTGACCAAAGGCTATGGAAGCAAATCCAGAAAATACAGCAGGCTGAAGTGGGAGACCAAGGGCCAACTGGCACAAAACTCGTGGCTCGCAAAACTCAATATTCAATGTTGAGAACGAAGAAGAAGAAGAAAGCTTCATGAAGAGCAATTTATTTGCCTTTATAATTTTATAATGTTATGTTAGTGTTCAATGAGGCCAAAATATTTTTTTCTTTTAAGACTATTACTGTGCTGACGGGCTTCTCCTTATTTAAAAAATTAATATGTTTATTTATTATTATTTTTGTTTATTTAAATGTTTAAGTTTGTTTAACTCATTTAATATGTTTAAGTTTTAAGTTTAGCCACAGAATGCGTCTCCCCGATTTCAGCCGTGTACGTTTAGCCACTCTCTGCATCACCGATCGTTCATTTCATTTTATTATTAATTGGACTTTTCCATTCAACTATTTTATTAATACCTTATAAAACTTCCATTCAGAAGAGTTTTAACTTATGTCAAGTGAAATTTCGAAAATATTAGACCATGTTTAGTGTAATGTTGTTAATGGTTAACCGGTCATCTGGTTAACCGGTACTTAGATCAGGACCAGTTAACCATAACTTCATATAGTCTGTATCTTAGCTTATTACCTGGAGTTAATTTTTTGCTGTGTCACGACAGAATACCAGAGCCAACACGCGACCGACCGTGACACTGGTCTATAAATACAATAAACATACACAATCATCCTTGTTAGTGATGTTAGCTAGTGACCGATTTTTAATTAAAAACTGTATTTGCTTTTCTTTTTTAAAAAAGATTAACTGGTCCAAAAAAGAAAAACAACTGACTTTACAGTTGATAATATGCTGTTTTAATACTATTATTACACAAAAATTGAATATCATTACATTTACATGTCATCACTCTTAGTGGAGTTCGCTAGTGAAGGATTTGTAAGTTAAAAAATGTATTTGCTTAGTTATCGAAGCTAAGTACCAGAAGTAACAAAGCGCTGAGAGCTGAACGTAAGCGGGCTGTCTGTAAGGTCACCAGCAGTACTCGCAAGGTGAAAATATTTGATTCCTTCCTTTGTTGGTTCTAAAATATTTAAAGGAAAATTCTGACCGGACAGTAAAACAGGCTTTTTTTTTAAAGGAGTTACCAGTCCACAAAAACAAACTGACTTGACTACAACTGACAATGTGCCGTTTTAGTAATATTATTACATAAAAAATTATATATCATTACAGTTTAATTCTTGTTCAGAATTTTTTTTTAAATTCAACGTTTTGACAGCAACACTAGAGTCGCGAAAAATTTGATTCATTCTCGTTCACAAAACATAGTTTTAAACGAAGCTGTTAACCAGTCTTTTATTTTAATGGTTAACCAGTCATCAAAAATGAGTGGCCTTAACAACCTTAGTTTAGTGTATTTTGTGCTTGTTTTTTCAGTTTAAAAATTTTGTAAAAAAAAAAAAAAAAAAACAGCTGATCGAAATGGCTTCATTGAGTACTAATCCTAGTACTTATCTATTAATTTTTGGATCTATGACTGATGATCAGGCAAATAAACTGATTTGAATGGACAAATCATTTTCAAATGATGATAAATTTTAAGACCCAGTGTCAACTGTGATTACGAAAATTTACTATTTTGTAAATATGTGTAAATATTAGAGTATAACTATTTTATTGTTGATTTTTTTTTTTTAAATTGAAACTTGTCAAGGGAAAATATTCATCACTTGATAATTTCTGGAGCTACTTCAATGAAAAGTTCCATTTGTTTTAGATATATGATTAATATAAGACTTATTTGTGAGAAATGTGAACTTGATTGAATTATTTTTACATGATTTTTGAGCTGGTGAGTAAAGCAAAAACAAATTTTTGTTTCTTTTTTTTTTTACGTAAACATTTAATATATTTTGGGTAATTTTGTCTCAATTTTTAATAGTAGAAACTAGGGCTGTTAACTATTAATTTGAATTGAAATAAGCTGTGGGGCATGAGATCTAGCCCACCTTAAAACCACAATGAAACATGTTGATGAATGACTATCGCTAAAAAGTCCTCCGCTGAGCTGGAAAGCAGATGGGCGGCACCAAGGTCTACTGAGCCAGAGAATGTTCTTATGGAAACATTAGAACCCCTCGCGACCACAAGGTTATGTGATGACTCACACACAAATAAAAATACTCACCACGCGACAGACTAGCATAAGTATTTACATGCTACATAGAGATAATCTAAATATTAATTAATTTAATTACAGTACGTTTGATCAATATGAAATTATGACATAATGCATTGTTAGGTGACAAAAGTCTGTGTGCAGAATTTCAGCTCGATGAGATCTCTGGAAGTGGGTTATTTTTTAATTTTGTTTTTCTGCATGACCACGACAGACGGATAGACAAGACTGTGAAGTTAATATAAGGGATTTAAAAATGATGATTGTTTATGTTTTAGTCATTATGATACTTTGAATGATATGATATTGGTTAAGCCCTCCTATTTCAGCAGGTTATTAATGTTTATAGATTTATTTATTTTAAAAAAATATATTTGATGCTGATAAGCTTAATTGAATTGACTCTCGTAATGTGCACGATTTAGGATAAAGTTTAACATTGAATCATATCTAAACTTTTCAGTGATAAGATCTGTTACTTCTAATGATTCAATCTCAAATGTCATTTTATTTGTCTTTTTTTCAGTGGAATGCTGTGGCCTTGTGGGCTTGGGGTAAGCTAAATTACATGATTGATTTTTTAAAAAAATTTTACAATCACAAATATTAGTCATTGGGTAAATTCTCTATTCTTTTACTAGTTGGATATTTTAATAGAAATATTTCATGTTCGCTACTTAAGGAGAGTCCTATCTGTTAAAATTGTTTTGAAATAATTTTTTTTCTTTCTATCTAGCCTTAATACTTATATCTTTTTTGATCATTTTATGACTAATTTATATTTGCTAGTCCAATAAAAATCAAATGTTAGTGCAATTTAATAAAATAAAGATCTTTACATTAAGTTTTGTACCTTTTTTTATTTACAGACATTGTCGTTGACAACTGTGCTATCTGTCGCAACCATATAATGGACCTGTGTATGTTGGTCACATATTTTCATTAATTACATTATTATACAAGAATCTAGATTATTTTTTTAAAATAAATCAATGGTCCTGATAAAATTAACCTGATTATTTATATACAACTACTGGCATGTATTAACAGAGCTAGGTATCTAACATGGCTGAAAGTTATATATTTAAACAGAAATCATCTTGCTACACTCCTCAAACAAGACCCCCTTGCCAAGATGTTGTAATACCAAATTAATGGACTAATTCATTAAATTTTTCCACCCACACAAGCTTCACCATCTTTAAGTATGAGGAAATTTGAATGTCTAATAATATTTAACAAAAAAATTATAACCATTACCTTCATTGAGGTTTACTTCAATTGGAACATTTTTGGTGTACCTGATTTTAAACAGAAATACAATGCCCGTAAAGTAATTTCTTCTCTCAGTAGCTAACTGCATCTTTTCATGTTTGCCTAGGTATCGAGTGCCAAGCTAATCAGGCCTCAGCTACGAGTGAAGAGTGTACAGTTGCCTGGGGAGTTTGCAATGTAAGTTCTGCAGCAACTATGCACCAGGGCCTCAAATGTTTGTTGAGTCAAATTTTTTGCTAAATTTTTTAAGTCACTGTGGTGTGACAATTATTTTAAAGATCAACAAAAGATTTTTGGTTTCCAAATTTGTATCTATGTTGCTCTCATCTTCTCAGCTGTCATTTTCCCTGATCACTCTTCAGCTAGTAAAATTGAACCCTCTTTTGGTGTTGTGTTTGAAATTTAAGTGCTTGGGGAGGCTCAAAATCCTGGAAAACTGTTTAAATTACAAAATTTTTCCTTAAATGTACTAAAATTGGGGATTTTTTTTAATAAGGGGTTGTTGTTTGGGAAAATATGGTTTACTGACCTTTTTATCTCTTACAGTACAAGAATTTTGAGGGCCTTCCTAACAATCTTTAAATTAGGGGATCGCTGGATATCGAGATTTCCGCCACTATCCGGATTTACCACATACAATAATAATTTTTCTTGTCTGTCATGTTATATCTTGTTCAGTCTCATAATTTTTAAATCTAGTCCAATGTTTCTCACACTTTTTGGGAGATGACCCACTAAGAATATTTGAGAATTTTCGCGACACAAAAAAATAATTTTAACTTACTTTACTAAAAAGATAAGAAGTTTTTACATATTACTGTGATATATCACAGCTTAATAGGGCACATCCTATTCCATCGGTGCTCCAAAGTTGACAAGCAAACGCACAACACATCATCAACTGTAAGGAGTCTCTTGTTTCTTTGACTTGATTTCAGTTAATGCCAAAAATCCAAATTCACAGAACCAAGAAGATGAAAATAGCAACAGGGTTTTAATTGCTTTCAAACTGACTAAATGAAAGACTTTCATGAATGCTAGCCAGAATTCTTCTAAATTTATGTTGGTGAACGTTGTTTGATAGAATTTCTTCTGTTGTAATTTGATCAGCTGCTCCTCTTGGGCATCAAACTGACTCCTTTACTGACTGCAAATGCAGTCACCCATGCAAATTGGTCGATGTCCAGTGATGAAAAATAATGTTGAAGAGATCCTGAAGTTGACTGAGAGTGTTTAAAATTGCATTACCTTTTTACCCTATTTTCTTCTTAACTTGAAATTTGTTAGCAGTTGGAAAGTTGTCAAATGTTCAATATTTTATTTTTCCACAATGACAATTTCTCATTAAGTGACTTCAACTTAGATGAAGATGTAATGATGTCCTTAGATGGTCCTTGAAGACTTAAGTTTAGTAAATTCAGTTTATCGAATAAATCTGAAAGAAACTGAACCTTCAACCACCAGATTTTGTCATGTAGGTTGAATTCAAAGTTTTGATCTTCAGTTTCAAGGAAAGAAATCACTTCTATTTGAAGATGTACAAGTCTGTTAAGAACTTTTCCTCTTGAAAGCCAACGAACTTCCATTTGATAAAGTAGGCACTTGTAATCTGAGTCCATTGCTTCAAAAAGTTGTGCAAAGTGTCGAGACTTGATGAAGTTCACTACTTGAACAATCTGCGTCATGATAGAATACAAATCTTTGGGCATTGATTTAGAAACTAGACTTTCTCTATGAATCATGCTGTGGACGGAGACGATTTTGTTGAAGCGCAAGAGTTACAAAGCCTTTGTTTTTTTTCTTGCATTGGACAACCATAGTTGCAAATACCAACCCATGAAAATTTCAAGCCAACTACACTGCTAAAAGTATGAAAAAAGAAAATGGCGTACACAGACACCAACCGAATTCAGCATCCTGCCCCACGTGAAACACGCATGATTACTGATTTCATTGTTGATTTATTTAACAAGTGTTTTGTTTTGCTTTATTTTAAAATTTCATAACTTAGAGATCAGAACCCTAGCAATATTAAATATTCTACTAAATCTCGCGACACACCTGGAAATCTCTCATGACACACTAATGTGTCACAACACACAGATTGAGAAACACTGCTCTAGTCTATTGCGAATATTACAATTATACAAAATAAGTTACCGTGAGTAACAAATTAAGTTAAACATTAAATTATTAAGATATAACAAAATAACAAAAAATTGAGGTAAAAAGTTACAAGTATAGATATTACTTTAGCACATAAGAAAAGACACTAATTTAACTAACAGGATATTAAACTTAGAACGTCTGAATAAAAGAACAGTTTTTATTTTGGCTCTAGATCATAACTTCTTGTACACCACACTATACACTCAGTACAACACGGTTCACTTGATACACACTACACAGTTCATTGAACTTCGTTTAAGTTCATTCATTCAATTCATTGTATTGTAAAATATTCACGTTGACAGTGTCACAGACTGTTATTGTAGATAGCAGATTTCTCTATATGTTGGATGATAAATAGTATTACATAGTAAATAGAAAGTAGTAAAGTACATCCTTAGCTCTTACACTTAAATGTGGAGATATCCGGATCCGGAAAATATTAGAACCAAACTATCCACATCCAGCAAATAGTAAAAAACCATAACCAGCCACCCCGTATTGTAAATATTTTTTAATGTTATGGAAATTTCTATTTTATAAGGGGTTTGATTTTAGACTTGGTGCAGGAATTCTGATTGTAGGAAGATATCATTTGTAGTTTATATATATATATATATTAGGGCTGCGGAAATTACCAATTAATTTCTCGATTAAGCGGTAAAAAAATTTATCGATTAAAATTATTAATCGATAAAATAGCAATTAAATTTTAAAGAAAATCTTTTTTAAAACTATTTATTAATAAATAATTAATTGTTAATAATTAATAAAAAATAATAATATAAATAAAATAATAAAAAATTATTTTTTTTTTTACGTACAAACTTCTCCATTTAAAAGTGAGTGTGTAAGGTGTAAACCTTAAAATAACCTGTTTTATAAGGACAATGATATAAAAAAAATATTTTTACTTAATTAACAATAAAAAAAATGCAAATTCATTGACATTTTATTGAACTACTTATATTGTAATAAATCTACTGACACTTTATATTTTTAAAATTAAATTATATACTTAAGTTATGGGCATTTTAAAAAATCATGTTAAGCCTGGTCCCTTTTGGAACTCAGGACGTGTTAGCGCATTTTCGTATTATGTATCAGTACTTATGTTAGATATCAGCATTATGTAGTTATCAGTAATTGTGTTTAGATTTTAGACATATTTTTATGAATTTTCTTGTGTAATGAATATACCTGACATTTTTTTTATTTAAAAGTCATTTCTTTACATTTTAAAAAAAATTATTTTCTCTTTAATCTAACTACAAGTCACCACAAATGATGACGTAAAACTCTCTAAACTTTTACACATATTCTTATGACGTCAACAAAAAAAACAAACTAATTCTTTTGCACGCCTTCGCACCACTCTTGAATGCTTGAAAAATTATGTATTCGACTTCCGGCAATGGCGGCCGTTCCCTGCGCCAGTGTTACCTCTCGATTCGCAAAGTTTTTTGGTAGTTTTAACGGGGTTTTTTAACTGATCGAGTAACTGAGTGTTGATGCACAAATGGCAGGTCAGGACATACAAAAAACATATATACATCATGGGTCTAGGACTTATGGATGCTGTGATCAAAGGTGATGACAGACGGACAAAACGGGTGCAATAGCGCATTCGACTTCTCGAAAATGCGCTAAAAATTCTATACTTAAAATTTTAAACCTTACATTCATAACTACGGGTAATTTTCTCCGTATGCTCTATAGCAGTGGTTCCCAAAGTGGTCCCTACGGACCCCCTGGGGTCCGTGGAACCGTTCAGGGGGTCCGTGGAAACTTAAAATTGATTTGGGGGTCCCTGAACAATGTCAGGGGGTCCGCGGAAGGTTTAGCGTAAAAATAATAAAATTATATTTTTAAAAATTATAATTACGGAAAAAAAATAAAGAACAATGAATACTGTAGAAGCGATTTTCAGGTCCTGAGTTAAATAAAGTTGTTTGACCTAGAAACAGAAAAAGAACTACGATATTCCCACAGCTGTAACCAATCAAAATGTTTGGTTAATTTAAAGGTATGTCAAGTTTGATGCGTGAGAATGGCGGGGACCCTATAGGTAGGTCATACAAATACAATCTTTTCACGGAAATGACGAAGATTGCAGGGTTGGGTAAATTTTGATGTGTCGGTAAGTCGTATTTATCTAAGGCAGGCAAAATATCTGATATGATTGGACGATTCAAAATACATGAATCAAGTCAGCAAAAAGACATTTTAAATATTCAAAATTCGATTTAGTAATGTTTTCTAATATATATTCGGACAAAATTTTTTAAAATGTAATTAACATAGAAATCTCACCCGCACCACCGCCTTTTTCCCCCAAAGTTTTAGATGGCGCAGTGTGAGACAAACTACTGAAAATAGTGTTATACAGCAACGCGATTATGCTGTTACATGCATAACTTGCCTTAAATATAAAGTCTAGAAAAGGCGTACATATAATCAATAATTTATGTTTATGTAATGCTGATTCCAAGTGAATAAACACATTTTCCCACTTCAAGGCTAAAATAAGTTTACTATTGATAGTTGAAAGTTTTGATATAGTTGAATTTTGTATTGTTATCCAGATAGATTACTTTTGAATGTAAGTAAATTAAATATTTGAATACAATTTATATCTGTTGAAAACAATATGTTTCACATTTTCAATAAAGTAGTACCTTAGGGTTAATTTTTTTTTTTTTTTAAACTCACAAAGTGATCGGAAGTTTTTTTAAATAAAAAATTAAATAGAATTTAATCCGTGTGTCTTACGTCCAAAAATTCTGAAGGATTTTACTGCATCTTTCCATTGAAAAGGGTTAATAACTAATAGTTAATTAAAGGTTTAAAAAAATACATTTATTTGCAATTTTACTTATATTTTAGTGCCCTTTTAAAAGATGAGTGAACCCAAACAAAAAATGTAGTCAGTAAAGTGTTAACTATTTGAAGTATGGCTTTATTTCATCACCAGGAAATGTTTTTTTACAAATGTTTCTTCTTTGTAAATCTAAATTTTAAAAAAACATTGTCGAATGATTCTATAAAACCTTCCAAGCTTAAAGAACATTTAATAAAATCCAGAGTGATAAAACAGATAGAGATTTAGCATTTTTTTGAAGAAACATATTTGAAAACACCATCACTTCAACAACTCATGGGGACAATATCTAATTTTAAGCTGTAGTCAGATGATAAGCACTGTGTAGCACAAATCAGCTTTCGACATCACAAAAAGAATTTCACTAAGCAATAATTCAGTCCAAAGAAGGATTAACGAATTAGCTCAGTGTGTTGAAAATTCTTTATGTGAATACTGAAAAAACATCTGAATTTTGTCTACAGCTTGACGTGTCCACTTTACCAGGAAACGAGGCTTTACTTTTAGCTTATGTAAAATTTGTAAATGAAGGAATTTTTTTGCCAAGTACTGTTGTTTGCTAAATGTTTGGAAACAAATACGGAAGGTGAAACGTTATTTACTGAATTAAAAAGATTTTTCGATGAAAAAGCTATACCCTTGAGTAATATCTTTCTGTTGCTACTGACGGTGCTCCGGCATTGGTAGGAAGATACCGAGGCTCTGGCATACTTAAAACAACCTGTACCACATGTATGTTCAGTGCATTGTGTCATTTATCAATGCAAAAATCTTACTGTGCTTTTGCATGAATCACTGGATTATGTCAGTAGGGCAGTTAATAGAATCAAAAGGAATGCCTTCAATGAGAGATTATTTGCTCAACAGTGTTTGAAAAATGATTCAGATTATAATCATTTACTTCTTCACGCAGAAGTTCGTTGGTTATCTAAAAGTGCATGTTTAAATAGAAATTATGCTTTCTTTAATTCAGTTCTGGAATTATTGGAAGGCAAAAATGATTTGGGACTAAATTTATGTACTTCAAAGAATGCCAGATTTGTTTGCCAAATTTAACGAAACTAATTTTAATCTACAAGGTGACCAATTAAATTTAATCAAAGCTAAAAGCGTAATATCTGCATTTGTTGACAAACGTTTCTTTATAAAAAAAAATTGTGAAGAGGATAAAGTTCCCAGACTCAAAATCTTTCGAAATCGCAAAATAGACATTATTACTCGTGGTGATTTCGTTTGCTACACACAAACATTGAGCCGGACATAAATAGACTCATAAAACTATTAAAAATCTCATCAAGTTCATCCAAGTCATATTTTTAATTTATTTATTTTTTTTTTTTTTTTTTTTAAAAGAAATTAGCTAAAGTTAAATTTAAATAAATAATTATTCAACAACAAAAAATTATTAGTAAATTTGTATTCTATACATTTATGTAGCGTTTCACTCGGGGGTCCGTGGGCAAGTTTTGACTACAAAAGGAGTCCACGGGTGAAAAAAGTTTGGGAACCACTGCTCTATAGCATGTATTTTTGTTTATTATTGACAGTGATTATGAGGTCTTAGAAAAAAATTCATAACTTTTGAACCACTTGGGATAAAAAGATGATTTTTTTGTTGTTGTTAATCATCAAACAATTTTTATACAGCTGGTTTACTTTCATATTTTAAAATTAATTTGAAATTTTCATCCAAATGCCTTAGATTTAATTCGTTATTAAACTTATTTTTTTATTGCTAACAATGTTTTAAAAATTACTCAATGAAACAAAGAATCCAATGGTTTGTTTTTTAGTACTCTCTTGAAATTTTTAGTTTCATGACGTCATACAGCTATTTTTGTAGCTTTCACAAAATTATCGATTAATTAATCGGTAATTTTTTAAAAGTTAACGATTAACTTAAATTTAATCGATAACAGCCCTAATGTATATATATATATATTAATATATATTAGGGCTATTATCGATTAATTTAAATTTAATCGTTAACTTTTGAAACATTACCGAATAATTAATCGATAATTTTGATCAAAGCTGAAAATAAGATTATGACGTCATTAAACTGAAAATTTCCTAAAATGCCCATTGCTTAAGTATTTAATTAAAAAATATTATATTTTTAGGAGATATTTATGTTTAATTATAAGTAGTTCGCTTGAATGNTTAATTAAGTAAAAACAATGTTTATTTTTTAAAATATCATTATCCTTATAAAAACTGCTTATTTTAAAGTTTAATAAATCGAAAAAAATATTGCAAATTTTTTCCATAATTTTAATCTCTATATTATCGATTAAAATAATTATAATCGGTAAAACATTTTAACGATTAATCGAGAAATTAATCGTTAATTTCCGCAGCCCTAATATATATATATATATATATATATGGGTAATGTTCATTATGGCATGTGTCTCTCAGTGAAATTACTTTTAAATGCATTTTATGTCATTTCATCTTCTGAAAATTAACCATGACTATAATTTAATATTACAAAAACTGCATGACTTATTTAGTTATAAACATGTTCCTGTACCACCTGTAGCATACTTTTATACCAGTGATAGTGTTTTTAAGAGCACATGTCAAATTGTTACAAATATGTCCAATCCCATTTTAACTTTTACTTTCCCAGCATGCATTCCATTTCCACTGCATAACTCGGTGGCTCAAAACCAGGCAGGTGTGTCCACTAGACAACAGGGAGTGGGAGTTTCAAAAGTAAGTGCCAGTTTTCTTTTAAACATAGAATTGCATGTGAACCTCTGATTTCAATTTATCTTTCTGACACAAATGTTCCCTTTAAGGTTTGTTGGTCCATATGCAAAGTAAAAAAAAAACTGCAAAGTTACACAGCATCCATTATTTTGTTGCTGCAATATTTACCAAATTTACTGGGCTGTAATTATAAACTGCTACATGGCGTCAGTAAAATATATGCACAGCTTAAAGGAGGCAATGCAGGACATGCTTTTCATTTAAGACAAAATTGCTGTGTTCCTCTCAACTTTTCTGACTTGTGTCAAAAAAACAAAAATTTAACTAGATGCAAAAATATTGTTTAGATTTCTCAAAGCTGTGCACAAGACAGATTGTTTTATAGTTCTTCAGAGTTTTTGCATGTACAATTTATGAAATATTTATGAAAAGAATAACTGGAAGATTTCTGAGCCAGTTTTAATGACCATAGCGCGTCAACAATTTTTACATTTTATAAAATGGCTCTTATTTACTACAGGTCTGGCCACCCGTGTTCTATACCTACCCAATTCTACATAAATTGTATGTTTCAATCTCCTTGTGACCATTATCAACTAACTAATGCCTTTAAAAAATCTCTTTGACTACCCACAAAAGCTTTATCTCTTAAAATAGTCAAATATGAAAACAAGCCCACCTCTGAGAATGCCCATGGCAAGTGAAGCTCTACAAAAGATAAACATTTTCAGAAACTCTCCCATAAATTCTGTGATTTTTAAAAAAAAAATTGTTGTCTCCCATAATCTTGCGGTTGTAGGGGCTTCTAATGTTTCCATTAGAGCTTTCTAGGGGCTTGGTAGACCTTGGCGGCGCCCACCTCCTCTTCAGGATAGGACTTTTTTAGCGATAGTCAATCATCAACATATTTATTGTGGCTTTAACGTGGGCTAGATTCCATGCCTCTAAGCTTGTGAGGCGAGCGCACTATTGACTACGCTATGCAGACGCCTTGATTGTGAATGCTTTATCAGGGGGAGCTTCCCACTGGACCCCGTCTAGTCTTCCTGAGTGTTTTCCATTCAAGCTCCTTTTTTTTTTCTTTTCTTCTTTTTATCTTTTTCTAACTACTACAGAGAGCTTGACCCAATTTTATCTTGATGTCTTGTGTCAGACCACTTATGACATTTCACCAGTTAATGAGAGATGGTCTGGCCAGTCAGGAAACTGGTTTCAGGTGTCTAGAGAGAAAAAATTTATGAATTTTTTTTAGAAGTACTTTCTATCATGCTCTAAATAATTTTTTTTTTAATTTAAATTTCTTAGACACCATGAAGCAATAATATTTGGTTTTCCATTCAACTGTTGTCATCCTTTGTGTAGCATGTGTTATGATAACTCTTAATGCAGATGATGTTCAGATTAAAACTTGAATCCTCAATAGTAAGGGAAAACATTTCTTAACTTTATAAAGAATAAACTTTTTATGCTAGGCAAGTTTCAAAAAAAAATTCTGTGATGGGTGCATTTTGAAAACATTTAAGTTTCTTATTCATTGAATTCCTTTTTCTACATTTTTGCTATTCTCCATGTTTAAAGTCCTTTACAATGTCTTATCTACTCAGACTATCCTTCTATACAGAAGTTTATTGACCTTTGTTTCCATAATTAGTGTTAGGTACCCATTCGGAGCTGGGTGGACTCATGGACACCCTTGGCCCCGAGAACAAATCCTTGCCGTCACTTGATTCATACCCATGACCATCGGTATGCCTGACAAGCGCACATGCCATTCGTGTGTGTTAAGCCTCTTAAGAATTAAAAAAATGCCCTTTATGTTTTTAGTGCACTCTATCTCAAAATGAAATTAATTTGAATAGGTTTTCAAAAGTTTTTGTTGTTTTTTTCTGACTGTACCACTCTCATTACACTGTATGACAGTGATTTTGGGAATAGCTTTTATAGATCATCTAATTTCTATTTTAGCACATGTTTGAGAAGATTTGTAGTCTACAAAATATTGTTTTGTAACCAAATAATTATGATTGCATACACGTGTATGTAACTTATTACCAGTTATGTCCCTTTAGTTTAATCCATATCAATGATAATACTATAAAAATTATGTCTGTAGTAGATAATTAAACAATAATCACACTTTGGTGTTCATTTTCAGAATAAAAGTATTAATTTTAATACCATGAAATGCAACTAGCATCTTAGAGTGGTGTAAAATGTGTTTTTCAGCAAGTACCTAGTGTATTGTGTCTGAGAACAATGCTTTAAGGCAGTGATTTCCAAAGTGGTCTGTACGGACCCCAAGGGGTCCGTGGAAAATTAAAATTGGTTTGGGGGTCCCTGAACACCGTCAGGGGGTCCGTGCAATAAAACTTTGATTAATTTTTATTATTATGGATTTTAAAACAAATATCAATAAATGAAATAGTATTTTTTCAAATAATTACATACAATCTTAGGTGTTATCAAGTCATGAAGTACAATTTTGTTTTACCTGGAAAAGTTAGTAGAACTGAGGTAATTTCAACAGCTATAACCAATCAAAATACTTGGTTTATTGAAAGGTCTAGCTTGAAGCTTAAGAAATGCGGAAATCCAATAAGTAGGTCAGAGATATACAAGTTTTTAACTTGAATTTTACGAGGTTTGCAAGGTTGTGTATTTTTCGATGTGTCTGGAAGTTATATTATCATTTTATTATTATTATTACTATATTTATCTAAATTGTATCCTATCATTAAGTATTATTTTTAACAGCGCTTTACTGTAGCATTCCATTTTAAACGTTACTAATTATTAATAGTGGTTTGTTACAAAACAGAAGACAATGGGTCAGCTCTGGGCCGGATTTAGGCTATTTGAGATATGGGGGTCCCTTTGAAGTCCAGATGTTCTATATCAATGATATGAAAAAAATTCAGGGGGCCCCCAAGAAGGCGGGGCCCTAAGCTATAGCTTGATTAGCAAATATGTAAATCCAGCACTGATTAAGGCAAAGAAACAATGCAGACAAAACAGTTTGTTGAATATTTTAAGTATGGCTAAATGTTTGGAAACATATAAGAAATGTGCAATTTTTTTTCTGAATTAAAAAGATTTTTTGAAGTTAAGGCAATACCCTAGAATTTCTGGCATACTTAAAGCAACCTGTAACAAATGAATTTTCAGTTCATTGTGTCATTCATCGACATCATTTGTTCTCAAAAATAATAGTGAAAGTTTGTGTGGATCACTATATTATGTCATTAGTGCATTTAATAAAATTAAAAGGAATGGCTTGAATGAGAGATCCTTTAGTCCTCATTGTTTGGAAAATGAAGAAGACTATAATCGTTTAATTATTGACACAGAAGTACGTTGAATATCAACAAGTACGTATTTAAATCAATTTTATGCTCTCTTTGATTCAGTGTTGGAATTCCTGGACAACAAAGACAATGATTTGCGACACAATTAACTTAAAAAATAACATATACTTTATGAATGATTTATTTACCAACTTTAACTAAACTGATTTGAAAATACAAGGTAACCAATTAAATGTGATCAAAACTGAAAGCATAATTTTTTTTTAAAATGCATTTGTTGCAAACCTTTTTCTATACAAACAAAACTTAGAAATAGAGAATGTTTTCAGTTTCCAAATCTTTCAAAGATGCAAAATAGAGGTAAAGATTCTCTTGCTTTCCCGTCTTCCTATTTAGTAAAACAAAGATTCAGTGCCTTAGGAATCTCATCATAAAAATCAGAATCTGACTAGAAATTGGTGCTCGAGAGGATTTGCGGTTGCTAATCAAAAACATTGAGTCGGACATAAATACACTCATAAAATCACATCACATTAATAAAAGTTATTACTTATTTTTAATTTTTTTTTAAATTATATTTTCGATAAATACTTCTTCACCCAAATTAGTGTTTGAAAAGTTTGCACTAGACTATGTTTCTATTATTTAGTTATTTATTTGATAAAATGTGTAGTATAAACAAAAATTCAATATAACTTCCAGTTTACTGAAGTTTGGGATGTTTTGTGTTTAAATTCTCTTACCAAAAAAAAAACAACAACAACGAAGGATGCTGAATGTACAATGATTTATGTATTGGTAGTTTTCACTGAGAAATGTAGAATGGCGTAAAACAAAATTCAGCTACCTGCTAAAATAATTAATCACTCAAGTTTGAATTTGTTTTTTATGCTTTTAACAATACAGGCATATATCGCTTAATGTTCGTATTTCAACAGATATTTTAATGACTTTTAAACGTGTCCTTATTAAAGAAAAGAAATGTTTGACTTACACTAAATAGATGAAGTTGAAATTTATTTATTTTTATTTAGCTTTAGAAGGTACTTTTCCTTTCCAATATAGTTATAGGGGTTATGTTATGTCATGGCATCTGTCCGTCTACAAAAGAGGATAGATTTAACTTTATTATTTGCAGCTCTTGGTGTGGCTGATGAGACCAATCCTTGCGTGGCAGTCTCAGTGTTGCCTGGCCTTTCTCCTGGCTCTTTTTTCAACTACCTCTTCCCTAGTTAGCTCCTCTGCTCTTAGTAATCCTTCTTTCACTATAGCCCGCCACGTGGTCCTATCCTCAGCCAGGTTTTCCCAGTTTTGTATGTCAATGTTGGCTTCTTTCATGTCTCTCCTGCATATGTTCGTGTAACTGAGACATGGCCGACCAACCGACCTTTTCCCAGTTGCCAGCTCGCTATATAGCACATCTTTGGGTATGCGACCAGTTTGCATTCTCTTGACGTGTCCAAGCCAACGGAGGCGTCTTTGGCTTAGTATGCCTGGAATGCTGCTCATGCTTGCTTGAGCCAGGACCTCTGAGTTGGGGACTTTTTCTAGCCATTTGATGTCAAGGATACGGCGCAGGCATCTGAGGTGGAAGCTATTGAGCCTTCTTTCATGCCTGGTATAAGTGGTCCATGACTCGCATCCATAGAGGAGCGTGCTTAGTACACAGGCCTGGTATACCTGTAGCTTAGTGCTTGCTGTGAGTTTGACATTGGGCCAGACCCTTTTGTACAGTCTAGCCATAACAGTTGCTGCCTTCCCTATCCTACCGCTTATCTTATCTTCCAGTGAGAGGGTGCTCGAGATGTTTGATCCCAGATATGTAAAACTGTCAACAACATCCAGGTTGCCGTCGTCTATAGTGATAGTTGGGAGGGAGGCAGCATCCTGTGCCATAATGTTAGTTTTCTTTATGCTAATGGTAAGGCCAAACTCTTTGCAAGCAGCGGAGAAGCTGGATACAAGGTACTGCAGCCCGTTTGCTGTGTGAGATATTAAGGCATCATCGTCTGCAAATAAGAGCTCGCACAGCAAAAGCTTCCTTATTTTGGACTTTGCTATAAGTCGGGCAATATTGAATAATCTCCCATCAGCTCTGGTGTGTATGTATATCCCCTCGCTGTTTTTCTTGAAGGCATACTGGAGTAAGATGGAAAAGAATATTGAAAACAGAGTAGATGACAACACGCAGCCTTGATTTACTCCACTACTTACTGGGAAAACTTCAGATGTGGCACCGTTATAACACACTGTACCCTGTATGTTATCGTGGAATTGCTTGATAATGTTAAGCAGATGTGTAGGGCAGCCAATTTTATCTAAGATCTGGAAAAGGCCGCTTCTGCTGACAAGATCAAAAGCTTTAGTTAGGTCGACGAACGCGATGTATAGAGGCATATGTTGCCCCCTGCATTTCTCCTGCAGTTGGCGCAGAGAGAAGATCGTGTCTATTGTTGATCTTCCGGCTCGAAAGCCGCATTGCGATTATGGGAGTACACGGGATGCTAGGGTCTGCAGGCATGTTAAAGCAACTCGGGCGAAGGCCTTTCCTACTATACTCAGAAGAGATTCCACGATAGTTATTGCAGTCGCTCTTGTCTCCTTTATTCTTTTACAGTGTAACGATGTTGGCATCTTTTAACTCCTGTGGTATCTGTCCATGTTCCCAGCACAGAGTGATGAGGTCGTGCAGAGGCTTTAAAAGTACTTCATTTCCACATATGGAGAAGCAGCTGCTGCCCAAACAGCAGATTCCCCCTCTCCACGCCAATTGTGGATACAAAGGAACGACTAATGTCGATACGGCTTGGCACCATTGTCGTCGCAGGAGCTGCCGGGATGCAATTTGATTCAATAGCAAACTGCCTTAGGAGTTCCATTTCCTGATTTTATGTCGGGGTTTACTCCCCTAGCCGCAAGGCAGCGGAGGTTTGGAGTAAGAGTTTCCCTCTCCTAGATGAGCTACCGACCATGGTTAATGAGTCTCATCTACCCGAAGCTACTGGTTTTGAGGCGCCAGTTGACCGCCTTCATCCCTTCTCCTGTTAGTAGAAACCTGGTCCGCCAGGCTTTTGTGTGACCACGCGTGAAGGCCAGGATCTGGATTTTGGTTGACAGAGGCTTGTAGAGACGCAAGACTTTTAGGGCATTTCTAGAGGAGTGTATGCTTATCTTCCACCCCCACCCTGGCAATGACAACCTTAGACCAAAGTTATAGGGCTTACTTTTCATATAATTCATGTATCAAAACGGTTCTCAAACTGTAATTCTTGGTGCTTTACTTGAAGTGTGCCAAAAATATATATCAAATATACTTTAACAACATTGAAGAGCATGACATCCTAGTGGTACCTGTTGCATTTTTTTTAAAGTCAGGGTGTAAAGGCTCAGCGAAAATAATCAGTTTTTTTGTGTTAATGTTTCCAGAAATAACACTCAGTCTTTTATCTGTGACTCTGGTCTTAATGCTTAAACTAGGGTACTGTGACTCTGGTATTAGTGCTTCTACTGGGCTACTGTGACTCTGTTATTAGTGCTTCTACTGGGGTTCTATGACTCTGTTTGTGCTTCTTCCGAGGTTCTGTGACTCTGTTATTAGTGCTTCTACTGGGTACTGTGACTCTGTTATTAGTGCTTTTACTGGGGTTCTATGACTCTGCTATTAGTAATTCTACTGGGGTTCTATGACTCTGCTATTACTACTTCTACTGGGTTACTGTGATTCTTTTATTAGTGCTTCTACTGTGGTTCTATGACTCTGCTATTAGTACTTCTACTGGGGTTCTATGACTCTGCTATTAGTACTTCTACTGGGCTACTGTGACTCTCTTATTAGTGCTTCTACTGGGGTTCTGTGACTCTCTTATTAGTGCTTCTACTGGGGTTCTGTGACTCTGTTATTAGTGCTTCTACTGGGGTTCTATGACTCTGTTTGTGCTTCTTCTGAGGTTCTGTGACTCTGTTATTAGTGCTTCTACTGGGTACTGTGGCTCTGTTATTAGTGCTTCTACTGAGGTTCTGTTACTCTGTTATTAGTGCTTCTACTGAGGTTCTGTTACTCTGTTATTAGTGCTTCTACTGAGGTTATGTTACTCTGTTATTAGTGCTTCTACTGAGGTTCTGTTACTCTGTTATTAGTGCTTCTACTGAGGTTCTGTTACTCTGTTATTAGTGCTTCTACTAGGGTACTGTGACTCTGTTATTAGTGCTTCTACTGGGGTTCTGTGACTCTGCTATTAGTGCTTTTACTGGGTACTGTGACTGTTATTAGTGCTTCTACTGGGTACTGTGACTCTGTTATTAGTGCTTCTACTGGGTACTGTGACTCTGTTATTAGTGCTTCTACTAGGGTACTGTGACTTTGTTATTTAGTGCTTCTACTAGACTTCTCTGAACATGGGCTAAGTGATTAGAGTCCTTTGATTCAGAGCGTAAGTATGAAGGCTTTGTGATTCTAATATTGTTAAGATGGGAAGAATGGCGGATAGGAAGTGGAGAGGCCACCAGCGATCACGTGGTTGCAATGTGTCTCTATACAACTGCCAGGTTCTTAATATTGGAATTAACAGATGTACAGTTATGCTACTTTTCTTAAGTGACTACATGTATATAGTATATATATTAGTTTTCATGCAGTTTTATTGCTTCTGCAGGTTGCCTCTCTGATATTTTATCTTTACCCTCTTACCAGAGTGCTCGTATCTTGTGCTAAAGTTGTTTGAATTATATCAGTGAAACCAAAGAACATGATTTAAGAGATGACTCTTGATGGATGTAAACAATATGATCTTTATGGCTATAAACAATAAGATCGTAATAGCTATAAGCAATATAATAATGATAAAATTGGCTGCAAACGTTAAGATCATAATAGCTGTAAACAATGTGATGTTAATGTCTCCCAACAGTATGATCTTTATGACTGTAAAAACTAATGTTAATAGCTGTAAATAAACAGTATACAATAGTTATAGAATGCGGAGTCTTTAACCACACAGCCTTGTGAAACGGGTGGAGGGGGGAGGAAAGGCGGATGGGAAGTGGAGTGGCCACCAGCGATCACGTGGTTGCAATGTGTCTCTATACAACTGCCAGGTTCTTAATGTTTACAGCACAGGAAGTCATCCACTGACAGCTCTGTAAACATTTCATGTAGTGAACACGAGGCAACGTCTCCTAACACATGTCTCAGTCCAGACATTAAGCCAAAGTGGGACGCGGTGGTCGAAAGGTAGAGCGCTCGACTGTCGTAACGATGGTCCCGAGTTCATATCCACGTGAAGGCGAGGATTTGTTCCCGGGGCCTGAGGAGTCCCCGAGTCACCCAGCTCCGAATGGGTACCCAACTAGACAATAGTTAGGCGGCTGGGGCAATGCGTGGAACCCCTATAGCCGTGGCCTGTGACCGCCGCATCACTTGCCAACAGATCATCTCTCATGGTCTGTGGACGCAATTATCTTCTGCATAGAAGGAGCGTCTGTATATCTAAGTTAAGTTAAGTCTCTACTCACAACTTTATTACATGTATTACACATGTCGCAGTCAAGAAATGAAACTGCACTGTCTTTATTACTCTCCCAAATGTTATTATCTAAATTGTCTTAAAGGTAATGCTGCGGAAAGTACGATTAATCGTTAAATGTTAATGATTAAATTATTTTTAACTATTAATCGACCCATCACTTACAAATTATTGGAATTCAAAAAGTAAAATAATAGTAATTATAAATAGCGGTTGATAAATAATACATTTCCGAACGGTTACACGAACATTTTGGTTTCAAACTATTGACTGACGGGAATGTTCAAAATGTTGATACAGTTTGCCTTCCATGGTTCTAACACTTTGCCTACTTATCAAAGCAAATGAAAAGCGTACTAAGCTAATGGCAGTACTGGAGTCTGACTCAGACATAGAAATTGACGACAGCTCGTCAGATGAATTACTGTGTTACAAAAGGGAGATGTAAGTTCCTGAATCCATAAACCCTCTACAATTGTGAAAACTTAATGAACACCGATATCCCATAATGTCATTCCCGCCAATACCGTTTTATGCATACCAGTTACCTCAGCTCCATCTGAATGATTGTTAAGCTCGGCTGGTTATATAGTCAATTATACCCGCCAGAGGCGTCACTAGGGTTGGTGTCACCCGGGGCGGTAGCTCATGGTGTCACCCGGGGCGGTAGCTCATGGTGTCACCCCCTCATGATTTAACCCATAGAAATCCTCCGAGTTTTCCAGTGTTAAATAACGGGAATATATAGAATTTTACGGTCTGATGTCACCCCCCTGATGGTGTCACCCGGGGCGGCCTGCCCCCTCCGCACCCCCTAGTGACGCCACTGATAACTGCTCATCACTTGAAACATGAACCAAATAATGTCAACACACTTGTCTTTTTGCGTAGTGGGTTAAAAGATGACATTAAGTAGACATTCCGGAGTTACTTAGATTTTCAACAAGTTTCACTTATGACTCATGACATGATAAATTTTAATTTTTGGCTTTGTTCGAAATTAGCGATTAATTAATCGTTAATTTTTCAAAAGTTAACGATTAAATTTAAATTAATCATTAACAGCCCTACATATAAGCTATTTGCAATTGTCCCTTTGATTTTCTTTTTCTTAACAAAGAATAACTCAGCTGTTTTTCTCCTTCTAGGCATGCACGTATCTCTAGTTACAAATATAAAATCTATACAACTAACTTATTACGTGACCAAATTACAGTATCCTATTGTCGGCCTCTGGTGCTTTGGGGACGTCCATAAATGACGTCACGCACCTAGTGGGGAGGGGGTTTCACACATTTGGGACGATGGGGACGGGTTTTTTTTTATAGAAACGTGACGTCACATCAAAACTCGCAACTTTAAATAAAAGTTCCACTTAAATATTTGATTTCTTGGTATTTTGTTTATGATTTTTACACGGCTTTATGCTAGGCTAGCGTGGTCTGAAAAAGAACATTACTTACTTAAGGTCAGGTCGGCTCTATGGACTTCTTGCACATATATATTTAGATTGTCAAAACTTTTCACTGGTCTCATTCACTAAGGTATTAGTGTTTCGAGTCTTGTTTAAATAAATTAAATGTATCCTTGAATCGAGCTGTTTTGAATCTGGGTAAAAGTGGACTGCAAAAATTTGGACTACCTAAAATTCATAATACAATTACAATTTGACATAATGGGCTAGAATATTGGTCTGATGTGATCACGGGTGTCACAAGGGCTGGTGTCACCCAGTGCTGTAAATCTTGGTGTCTCCCTTGACGACTTACCTCATAGACCTCATCCGAGTCTTCCAGAATATTACGTTCTTGAGATGGTGTTACCCGGTGTGGTCCGTGTCACCTAGTAACGCTTCTGGGTTTGATAAAACGCATGGCTCATCGGGTATATAACACATTTATCAAATTGCTCTAACAGGTCGATATTAATAAAGAAGTAAACTTTATGATTTTATTGCCCCCTGTAAATAGGGAGGCTAAACTTTCTGATCTTACTGCCCCAAAAGACTAGAGAGGCTAAACTTTCTGATCATACTGCCCCAAAAGACTAGAGAGGCTAAACTTTCTGATCTTACTGCCCCAAAAGACTAGAGAGGCTAAACTTTCTTATCTTACTGCCCCAAAAGACTAGAGAGGCTAAACTTTCTGATCTTACTGCCCCAAAAGACTAGAGAGGCTAAACTTTCTGATCTTACTGCCC
>MUZC01000905.1:1286700-1300925 GCA_002072015.1 Radix auricularia
CAATAAATATTTTAATGAAAATTTCATTTTTTATTTCCTAACTAGATGTTTGTTTCTTTTTTGCTTGTTTGTAAGTGAGAAAATTTCGTTTAATCTCTTGCTGTGACAACCAAGCAAGTACAGTGCTAGATAAACAAAATTGATGTAACATACTCTACTCTGATTATACAAAGGGCCGAAAACAGCCTTATAAATTAAAAAGCCTCGCAAATTAGCGCTATAATAGCTAAAATATAACATGTATAAATGCATTTAATAAATTAAAATGAAAGTTCTCACGAGAAAATTAAAATTTGCAGTGAAATAATATACGTGCTAAGACTGCAGAATTACCTTTTTACGTTACACTATTTCTAATGTAACAATTCTTTATGACTATATGATGATTTTAGGTGAACTCAAATGTCAGCAAATTTCATCTTAACCGTGAAGAGAGGCAGTTCATTAAAAACCTACAAGTAAAACCTAAACCGCCTAGCCTACATGGAAATTCTAAAGCACAATGCTGGAAATATTTTGGTCTTCACCTATCATCATCAGCATCATCTGCACAGTTGAGTGCAAGTTTTCGGTTGCTGGTTTGATAATAAACAGCAAACGATCAAGCCTAACAGCTGATAAATTACATCGCATTTGTTTTATCCATGACAATTATAAACTGATTTTCTAAGTGCATAACGGGCTAGAGTGTCAGAAACTGATTGAGTGGAATGCATTCATGATTTATGCACAATTTTAGTACTATAGCAAATAAAACTGTTTGTTTTTTTATTGTTAAAAGTAATAAAGTTTCTGAAGTATTGTAAACGTGTTTTATTGCTGAAGATTTATTTCTTCATTATTGGCCAGGCTTCAGCCAAATTTCAGCTGAATATTTCGTAATCAGACGAAAATCAGCTGCTAATGTCAATTTACGAAAAAATTCGGCTAATCCGGATATCAGCCGAAAAATTATGTCAGCCAGCCGAAATTTTAAAAAAAATTCGGCTGGCAGGTCTACCCCTATGACTAGAGAGGCTAAACTTTCTGATCTTACTGCCCCCTATGACTAGAGAGGCTAAACTATATAATTTTATTGCCACTTATGACAAGAGAAGCTAAACTTTCGCATCTGACTGGGCCATCCATGCCTGTATAATTAGGTGAGGCGATGTCTACGGTCTAGCAGTAGCCACCACGTTGAAGCGATCAATGGGCCTGACGTCAGCTATTAAAATAGAAGACTAAGTTGAGTGTATCTGGTTGCCTTTGATATAGCGGTGGGTGGAAGGCGTCGTTCAAATATCACACAAGATATGAGGATCGTGGGGTGGGGAGAGATGCTTTTAAACAATAATGATAATTTAATGAAATAAAGAAGTTGTAATTTGTTATACATAAGCGTACATCATTAAGTAGTGATTTATTCTCGTGCATAGTTACGTTTGACCAGGTTTCGCTGGATTTCATTACATCTGACAGCGGTTATGAATGAATTTACAAACACTGATTAAAATAAATTAATTATGATAAATAGATCTGCTCTAATGCAATGATTTGTATTCCATGTAATGCTGTGTAAACGTTTGTATACCTCTGCGAACTGCTCCATTGTGCCGCTTTGTCGTCTGTCACGTGCTGACCTGCTGGGTCCTCCTAGTGGTTACCAGTCAGACAGGCAAATCTGGTGTTTGTGGTCTGAGAAGAGTGCAGGAAGGTAACTTAACACCATTGCGATCTACTGCAATTTTGAGAATCCCTGATCCGGCGCCGCCAATTGACAGCCTTGTCATACTTGGAGGTTTAATTAAGAACGTTCCCTGGCTGATCGAGTTGAAACGGGAAAGCTCATCTCACGTCTCATAATGCGTGCAATCACAGGGCATCTGGAGAAATGCGGAGATGACGTGTTACCTGATTATATAATCTAAATGCAATTAAATGTCTCGGTATGATAAAGAACATTATTCTGTGGACGTTTCCTCTTTTTTTTTCCCAAATTATCAAATGATTTTTCTGGGAATTATATGCTTATATTTTCAGCATCTGCGTCATTAAGCGTATGGGTGGGTAAGCGAGATTTTTACTTTACCAATGGATGGTCCCTTTTACCTAGATTAGTAAAGCAGCCGTCTTTTGAAAAGTCAATCATTTTGATTTTTATTTTACACTTAATGTTTTTAAAAAATTGAGTGTGTGTGGACTTTCCATCCAGAGCACATTACATAATAGAAACTAAATGTTATTAATATGCATCCCTGAAAAATAACGTTTGTAGAAGAAAAAAAATTTTCAAAACAGAAGGTAAACTTTTAAGTTTAGTCTCCATTTAAATCAAATCTTTCGCCAACTTCAACTTCTCTGCACCGGTCTTCTTGAACGTTTTCAATTTTTACACCCAGCTCATCCTAAACACATTGAATCGACACGACACATTGAATACTTACGACACATTGAATAACCTCTTCACGTTGACTAGACAAGACACATTGAATAGTCATGACACATCGAATAGACACGACACATCGAATAGACACGGCACATTGAATAGACACGACACATCGAATAGACACGACACATCGAATAGACACGACACATTGAATAGACACGACGCATTGAATAGACACGACACATCGAATAGACACGACACATTGAATAGTTACGACACATTGAATGGTCACGACATGTTGACTAAACAAGACACATTGAATAGACACCACACAATAAATAGACAAGACACATTGAATAGTCATGACACATTGAATAGACACGACACATTGAATAGACGCGACTCATTGAATAGACACGACACATTGAATAGTCATGACAAATTGAATATACACGACTCATTGAATAGTTACGACACATTGAATAGTCACGACAAGTTGTCTAGACAAGACACATTGAATAGTCATGACACATTGAATAGACACCACACATTGAATAGACAAGACACATTGAATAGTAATGACAAATTGAATAGACACGACACATTGAATATACAGGACACATTGACTAGACACTCCACAAAGCATCCCGACGGCTGAAACAAGACATGACATGATCAAGAACACGTTACGCTCTCTATAACCACGGACGATCGTATTCACACAATCCATTTCATGACGTCTCATTCCTATCCCGGTTAAGTCTGATATCTCCCCATGACATGACTAGCTAGAAAATGAAAGAGCAGATCAGGTCGATCTGTCTAGACTCCGAGACGAGTGCTTCTCCAAGAAGTGATGGCGCAGCATCCCCCGGGGGAGGGGATGCCCCACGGGAGGCCGAAATACGCGGTTTATGGAGCCTAGGATTATCAGAAGGTGGCGAGGGATGCTCGGGAGAAATACCCGGTTAAGATAATTCAAAATAAGGCGTATTAGTATTAAACAAGGGAGTTTCGGGTTGACATAACAGCCTGGAGGATTGCTGTGTTCATTAGTGGCAAGTGTGTTCGGCCCATTTTTTTTAAACATTAGTAAATGGAAAACTCATACCCTGTTTACCTGTTTTCCATTTACTAATTTATAATGTACTGAAAGTTTAAATGTTAACAAAAGCGCCCGGAACTGTTACAGTGATAGCACAAATATTTCTCATTGTGATTGATTCTGGTAGTATAATCTTTTTCTGTCTTTCCGTTACTTTTCCATTCGTAGTAGGTCTCTCTAGGACAAGTGGAGGTCACCGGTAACCAGCAAAGATGTGTTTTGTTTTCTGTGACTTTGGAAGTTTGAAATTTTTTATTTTTTTTTAAATTTTTTTTTTTAGTCATAAGCGGCATAGGAAAGTTTGCTAAGGGTGTGTCGAATGGAGACGCTAAAAGGGGTGAAAGATCGAATAGTTTTGAGAACCGCCGGTCTTTATTTTCAGGAAAACCTTTGCTGACCATCAATGTTTAATTACAACATTGTAACCGTGTAATGGTGTGTGTTGTCGGTGACTATCCCTGACCCTACCCAACTAAACGTGGTGAAATTAGATCTAGGAAAGTCTACATGAGGTCTTCAGCTTCTAGTCATGTCTAAGTGACTATTGATTTATCGCTGTACTCTGAGCGGCGTACAACTGAAACACGGGATCAACATCAGACAGACTTGGACGAAAGATGATCGGCATCAATTAGAGCTGATAGGGTGGAGGGACACAACCGATAGGGTGGAAGGACACAACCGATAGGGTGGAAGGACACAACCGATAGGGTGGAGGGACACAACCGATAGGGTGGAGGGACACAACCGATAGGGTGGAGGGACACAACCGATAGGGTGGAAGGACACAACCAATAGGGTGGAAGGACACAACCGTTAGGGTGAAAGGACACAACCAAGAGGGTGGAAGGGCACAACTAATAGGGTGGAAGGACACAACCGATAGGGTGGAAGGACACAACCAATAGGGTGGAAGGACACAGCCGATAGGGTGGAAGGACACAACCGATAGGGTGGAAGAACACAACCGATAGGGTGGAAGGACACAGCCGATAGGGTGGAAGGACACAGCCGATAGGGTGGAAGAACACAACCGATAGGGTGGAAGGACACAACCGATAGGGTGGAAGGACACAACCGATAGGGTGGAAGGACACAGCCGATAGGGTGAAAGGACATAACCGATAGGGTGGAAGTACTCAACCAATAGGGTGGAAGGACACAACCGATAAGGTGGAAGAACACAACCGATAGGGTGGAAGGACACAACCGATAGGGTGGAGGGACACAACCGATAGGGTGGAGGGTCAAAAACCGATAGGGTGGAGGGACAAAGATCGATGGGGTGGAAGTACAAAAACCGATAGGATGGAGGTACAAAAACCGATAGGGTGGAGGTAAAAAAACCGATAGGGTGGAGGTACAAAAACCGATAGGGTGGAGGGGTACAGCAGGCAGGGGTGGAGCGACACAATCGATAGGGTGTCAAATCCGTTCCCTCCTCCGTTATTTTAAACCTGTTAGCCAATTATTATAAAGGGTAAACTAATTTCTCCCAATTCCCGCTCCAATGACTGCCATGTGTCCATCTTTCCGCACACTGGTAGCCATCAGCTCATTCCCACTATTTGACATCTCCACTGGTAGCTATCAGCTCATTTCCACCATTACCCGCCTCCATTGGTAGCCATAAGCTCACCCCCACCATCCCGACTGGTGGCCATGATCATTCCCACCATTATTCGCCTCCAGAGGAAGCCATCAGCTCATTCCCACCATTACACGCCTCCACTGGTAGCCATCGGCTCATTCCCACCATTACCCGCCTCCAGAGGAAGCCATCAGCTCATTCCCACCATTACCCACCTCCAGTGGTAGCCATCAGCTCATTCCCACCATTACCCATCTCCAGTGGTAGCCATCGGCTCGTTCCCACCATTACCCGCCTCCATTGGTAGCCATCAGCTCGTTCCCACCATTACCCCCGACATCCGGCGTTCTCCTACTCCGAACTTTTGCAATCCTAAACGTTATATAATAAGCTTTTTAACCGACATTTTTTTGTGGCGAAAGAACTTTCGAGTTTTAAAATACCACGCTTAAGATTCCTTCAGAGTGGCTCTCAAAGATTGAGACCGAGGGGTCCTAACCTATGTACCTTTTTAAAAAAAAAAAAGCAAATAGATTTTTTTTAAAAGTTTGTCATATTGTTTAATAGCATAGACATTAATCCCATTCATATTTCACCACCTGGGCAACACAAGTATATGCAAGTAGCTCAAAAAACCTAATCATGTCATTGACATTGGTTCCCTGTGATTTTCCTACTGCCGCCATGTCCTTTTCTTGTTGTCTACAACTATGTATCCGCATGGCACCCGGTTGACTTCTGTTTGAGAATCGTCATCACGGGTTCCCGTGTGTCGGTTACATCGCGGCTCACCCTGTCACTCTGCTTCAGTGTGTCTCCGAAGATCTCCACTTGGTCTGCTGTACCACGGCTCACGCACGCGCTCAGCTCCAGGTCTGATCCAAGGCCCTGACCCCCCCCCCCTCGTCTGTCGGCTGTGCTGCGTCTCGTGCACGCCCACAGCTGGGGCTCCGAGACCCGGAACTTTCGTTTGAGACATTCTCAGATGCGCCGTCCAAGTGTTGACCCCCGCCCCTCCCCGAGGCTTTCAGTGGATCTCAAAGTGGAAAGTAAGTTATGGGCTTAGAAATGTGGACTGATTTGTTTTTGTCTGTATGTCAAAAGAGAATGTAATGACATACACATTTCTAAGGTACCTGAATATTCTGCTATCAAATATTGTATATCTGGAGCCGTTTTGCTTTTCTTTGGTCCACATAAAGAGCGTAAAGGTTTGTTTTTTTTAAATCTCATTTAATCATAAAACAGTAGTACATTATTTACATTATTTAAAAATATACATAGTAAAAACTGACATTAGTCATTATCCTTTCTTGACGATGTCGAAGAGATTGGCCATACCAAGTGATGACGATATCAATTCTCATCGTTCTAAACATGGCATAAAGCGACTTTTTTCAACTAATGACGCAAGACATCCAAAGGTAATTTAAAAAACAACCAGTGTCCACTCACGACGTTTTCGCGCTCTTGATGCCCATCCCTCGCCCCCTCCCCCCAATTTTCTCTCCCCCCCCTACATACACACACACCAGCTGACCTGGAGTGCACAGGTTGGTGCCACTGGCCGGACTGCTCGTCTTCAGCTGAGCCGGTCACGTGACGGCCTGATCGTCTTAGTCAGACATCGGGGCTTCTTGACTCACCAGGCGCCCCTCCCCCCTCTCTGTCTCAAGAACTACTCGCCTTCTCTGGGTGAGGAGCCGTCCTCTAACTCGCTTTTCAGGCAGCTCCCTAGAGCGTGTGTGTATTTGTGCATGCATGTCCGGAAGTATTCCTTTTATTTCTGGCACTGTAAGACCCTTCATTTTCGAACTAGTCTATAAAGTTTTCTTCGAGTGTAAATTTATTCCGGGTTAAACGTGATAGGAAATGTCTTGCCATGTAATGTAGATATTATAATTTTTATGTCTATATATAATTGAACATTTTACAAACTGTTTTATTTTTAAAAAATTGTTCCCCCAGCCCCTTCCCTTTTTCAAATTAATATTTTTTATATTATTTTTTGGGTGAAACCACTTGTTAGTGTACGCCGGGAAAGCTGGTCTTTAGTGCGAAGGAATAGTTAAGGCGAAAATATTTATTGTAGCCCATTACACTTGTATCTCGTCATATTATAGAACGGCCATGGAAAAGTAATAATTGACACCTATCCGCCCCTTCCTTACCCCTAAACATGACACGCTTCCCTTTTCTTCTTTTAGCGTTGCTTATGTCAAAGCGGTTCCCTGTTGGTAAAGTCGTGAACCACTCTACAATCGCCAGAAATCCGGCCACATCTTGTCGGCTCGTTTAGCAGACGTGAGATTTCAGTGAAAGAACTATTTTCTCCCGAAACTCACTTTACCACTCGCTTGCTTCGAATCTCTTGTCTGAATTCTTCCTTTCTTTAATAAATCAGCGAGTTGAACTGCGAGCAGTTTACATTGTTAACTTTAAATGGCGGCTTTGTTGATGGGAGTGGTTGTTGTTGATGGGTGAAAGGTTGATGTTGTGAATAGAGCTTTGAAGGTTAGGAGGGGGTTTGAAGGGTGGAAGTAGGTTTGTTGGATAGTAGGAGGTTTGTTGGATAGGAGGAGGTTTAAAGGGTGGAAGTAGGTTTGTAGTATTGGAGGAGGTTTGAAGTAGGTTTGTAGGATGGGAGGAGGTTTCAATGGTGGAAGTAGGTTTGTAGGATGTGAGGAGGTTTGAAGGTGGAAGGGGGTTTGTGGGGTGAAAAGAGATTTGAACTGGATTACGGCATTTATATTTTCAAAGTGAGTAAAAGAGAGAGGGTACGTTATCCTTTTCTGTCATTCCATTAGCCAATTTAGTCCCCTATCTTTTGTGTGGACTATACGTATATAACATATTGCAAATGAGGTTTAGAACAGGCTTAATGAATTAGGCCTGAAACATGAGACATTGTGATGATAGAAATAACATTAGTAATTAATTCAAAGGACCCGGCCTATGATGACTTCTATAAAGATATTTTGCGCTCAATCGGGAAAAAAAAGATTACGACTTACTTTGCTTGAAAAACTTTAATAGCTGTCACGTCCGCGGTTACTGAATCTCGCTCCACAAGGGCTGCAGAACTCATCACTGGATTGTTCAGTCTGAATGTTGGAAGTTTACGCCAACAGTGAATGTTCAAATTAGTTTTTGTTTTTTTAGCTATTATTTGTGTAGGTTGTTTTCTCCCATCTATTTCAAAAATGCAATCTTAATTAATGTAAGGCGTAAACCTTTGTCTGTGTTTGGGTCTTAAGGATTTTTTTCTTGTTGTTTTCTGGCGGTTGATAGTCTACCACCTCCTATGTACAGCACCAACTACTGTAGCTACATGACCTATCAGCACTCAGTACTTTAGCTACCCGACATATAAGCCCTCAGTACTGTAGCTACCCGACCTATCAGCCCTCAGTGCTGTAGTTACATGACCTATCAGCACTCAGTTTTGTAGCTACCTGACCTATCAGCCCCCAGTACTGTAGTTACATGACCTATCAGCCCTCAGTGCTGTAGTTACATGACCTATCAGCCCTCAGTACTGTAGTTACATGACCTATCAGCACCCAGTACTGTAGTTACATGACCTATCAGCCCTCAGTGCTGTAGTTACATGACCTATCAGCACCCAGTACTGTAGCTACCCGACTTATTTGCACCGAGTTCTGTAGCTACCCGACCTATCAGCCCTCAGTACTGTAGTTACATGACCTATCAGCACTCAGTACTGTAGCTATCCGACCTATTAGCACACAATACTGTAGCTATCCGACTTATCAATGCCCAGTACTGTAGCTACCTGACTTAATAGCACCAAGTACTGTAGCTACCCGACTTATCAGCACCCAGTACATTAGCTACCCAATTGTTTAGCACCCAGTATTGTAGCTACCCGACTTATTAGCACCCAGTACTATAGCTACCCCACTTATTAACACTCAGTACTGTTACTACCCGACTTATCAGCGCCCAGTACTGTAGCTACCCGACCTATCAGCACTCAGTACTGTAGTTACATGACCTATCAGCACTCAGTAATGTAGCTATCCGACCTATCAGCACTCAGTAATGTAGCTACCCGACCTATCAGCACTCAGTACTGTAGTTACATGACCTATTAGCACACAGTACTGTAGCTACCCGACTTATCAGCACCCAGTACTGTAGCTATCCGACCTATTAGCACACAGTACTGTAGCTACCCGACTTATCAGCACCCAGTACTGTAGCTACCCGACTTATTAGCACCGAGTACTATAGCTACCCGACTTATTAACACTCAGTACTGTTACTACCCGACTTATCAGCACCCAGTACTGTAGCTACCCGACCTATCAGCACTCAGTACTGTAGTTACATGACCTATCAGCACTCAGTACTGTAGCTACCCAACTTATCAGCACCCAGTACTGTAGCTACCCAACCTGTCAGCACCCAGTACTGTAGCTACCCAACTTATCAGCGCCCAGTAATGTAGCTACCCGACCTGTCAGCGCCCAGTAATGTAGCTACCCGACCTGTCAGCGCCCAGTAATGTAGCTACCCGACCTGTCAGCGCCCAGTACTGTAGCTACCCGACCTGTCAGCGCCCAGTAATGTAGCTACCTGACCTGTCAGCGCCCAGTAATGTAGCTACCCGACCTGTCAGCGCCCAGTAATGTAGCTACCCGACCTGTCAGCGCCCAGTACTGTAGCTACCCGACCTGTCAGCACCCATTACTGTAGCTACCCGACCTGTCAGCACCCACTACTGTAGCTACCCGACCTTTCAGCACCCAGTACTGTGCTACCCGACCTGTAAGCACCCAGTACTGTAGCTACCCGACCTCTCAGTACCCAGCACTGTAGCTACCCAACCTGTCAGCACCCAGTACTGTAGCTACCCAACTTATCAGCACTCAGTACTGTAGCTACCCGACCTGTCAGCACTCAGTACTGTAGCTACCCGACATGTCAGCACTCAGTACTGTAGCTAGCCGACCTGACAGCACCAGCCACAGGAGGGAGATCTGTATTGATTAGCCGCTTGTTTCTGACTGGTTTCATTTTCTCCCCGCCATGCCTGCCTGTGCAATGGCTCAATGGTAGGCTACTGGCACGGACGTTGTTGAGGAAAATCTCGTGGTTTTTATTTTGTGAGTTAGAGAGAAACACGTCTTAACTACTACTGTTTAAACCAACTTAATGATGGAAATTGTTTGAATTGCATTCCCTGATGTAAAAGATGAAATCCCATAAGTTATAGAGGAAATTTCATGATTTCAGATATGAAATACCCTGGCGTTAGAGATAAAATCCCGTGATGTTAGAGTTGAAATCCCATAATTTGTAAGATGACATTCCCTGTTGTTAGAGTTGAAATCCCATAATTTGTAAGATGACATTCCCTGTTGTTAGAGTTGAAATCCCACATTTTATAACATGAAATCCCCTGATTTTAGAATTGAAAATTCCCTATTAGGCTAAACACTCTACATCATGTCAAATGCGTTATAAATCTTTCAGAACTCCATTATTGACGGACTAGTATCCTTTGGGGAAAAAAGAAAAAAAAAACAGAGTGCAGCAAGGAGTGGGGAAATCTTCATCATTATTTTAAGGAAATGATTTTTTCCCTCCTATGTGCAATTTCCAGCTGAGAACTCGAACACATCGTGTCCAATGTTTCTTGTTCTCTTTCTTCTTTTACATCAGGTTAAAACACAACTGAATTGCGGCAAATTTTTTTAAATAGAATTTTCCCAACATTCATCAAGTCTGTCAAAGTAATGAGTTTGTTTGTTGTTAAGTTTGTGGCGGGGGGGGGGGGGGCATGTTAAAAATAATAAGAGCTTCTACCATAAAAGTTTACCATGAGGAGATCACATGTGTAAGTGTGTGAAGATACGTAACTTATACGTTAGCTGGAAGATGACAGTATTAACAGTTTCACACATTAGTATTAGTTTAAGTTGTTTGTGTGTGCAATATGACAGTATTAACAGTTTCACACATTAGTTTCAGTTGCTTGGGTGTGCAATATGACAGTATTAACAGTTTCACACATTAGTTTAAGTTGTTTGGGTGTGCAATATGACAGTATTAACAGTTTCACACATTAGTTTAAGTTGTTTGGGTGTGCAATATGACAATATTAACAGTTTCACACATTAGTTTAAGTTGTTTGGGTGTGCAATATGACAGTATTAACAGTTTCACACATTACTTTAAGTTGTTTGGGTGTGCAATATGACAGTATTAACAGTTTCACACATTAGTTTAAGAGGACAATATTTTATGTCGTTTTTTATGTAGGTTTTCTTTTTAAAAACAACAATTTGACGCACCCACCCTCACCACCACCACCCACCCTCATCACCACCCTCACCACCCACCCTCATCACCACTACCCGCAGGCGAAAAGCTTAAGTTCAAGCTTGGATTTTGTAAACTTTAAGTATAAATGGGTAGATTTTCTATTCTTCTCAGGCCATTTTAACGCCATCTAGACAATCATTCATTAATGTATGCTCCAAACTGAGCTGTAATGTTAACTCCAGCCAAACAATCATTTATTAATGTATGCTCCATTCTGAGCTGTAATGTTAACTCCAGCCAAACAATCATTCATTAATGTATGCTCCAATCTGAGCTGTAATGTTAACTCCAGCCAAACAATCATTCATTAATGTGTGCTCCAATCTGAGCTGTAATGTTAACTCCAGCCAAACAATCATTCATTAATGTGTGCTCCAAACTGAGCTGTAATGTTAACTCCAGCCAAACAATCATTCATTAATGTGTGCTCCAATCTGAGCTGTAATGTTAACTCCAGCCAAACAATCATTCATTAATGTATGCTCCAAACTGAGCTGTAATCTTAATTCCTACTAGAGAGAAACAAAGTATGGACTCTCGAGGCACGTTGTTCTGTACAAGGCTTAATGCTTTTCACATTTTACATTAACAGGATGGGGAAGGGGCGGCGCAATAAATTGTTCGCGCCATGGAGTCAGCTGAGCATGCGTCTGCGTCTTTAAGTCTGACTTGTCTGCTTCTGTCTACAGCTGGGGGAGGGGGGAGTGGGTGTTTTATAAGCAACGTGGACTGTGTAAGATTCTCTTGTCATTATGCATTATTATTTCACGTGCTACAATCCGTATGTCATGTGCTTCATTCCGTATCAGTATGCTACGCGCTATAATCCGTACCATTAGGTCACACGCTACAATATGTACCATTAAGTCACGTGCTTCAACCAGTACCGGAGGGTCACGTGCTGCAATCCGTATCATTAAGTCAAGTGCTACAACATGTACTAGAGCAGTGACGACGAACCTTTGGCACGCGTGCAACAGTCGACACGCAGAGCTCTACCAGCTGGCACGTCGCGACTAAAATATTACTACTACTTCCTTAATCAAATCAGCTAAACTTAACCTCTATTTTCGGGTTTCATCGGAGTTTGTTGGCATTGTGCTATAAATAAGTGGGTTTGGTTTTTTTTTGGGCACGCGGCCCCAGAAAGGTTCGCCACCACTGTACCAAATTATGAGGTTGCTTGTTTCAAATATTTTCATGTGTACATATGAAAATGTGTACATAGCCCCGTGTCTTCTTTCACTCCAAAGCCGTCCAAACGTTCCTCTTACCTTTTCGGCTGTTCTATTTGTTTGTTTCATAACTCCCCACTTCTATCTTTCCATAACGGGTCCACTGGCCAGACAAATTTACATCCTGCTGAAAGGTACCGGAGGTTTCCGTACATAGCCCTGGCCTCCAAAACAGAAAATTGATGTTACATTATTGAAATTTTTGTACCAAATAAAGGCCCATGGGCGTTTATATGGAAACGGAAATGTGTGTGCAGGTGCAACAAAACGAATTCTTTTTCCCGGAAATATTTCCTAGAAATATTGCGAAAATAAAACAATTGCGGTTTTACGTTTATCGTTAGAAATTTTATGTTAAGCGACCAAAAAAAAAATCAAAATTTATTTAAAAATTCTTTATAACAGTGACGATACATCAAAAGTTTCGGTATGTGCGTTTATTAATTTTTTAACTTAATATAAGCCCATGGGCCTGTATACGGAAAGACTTTCCGTGTATAAGCCCATGGGTTCATGCTCCCGTGGGCCTATTTACAGAACTCTCCAGTGTGCCATTATACAATCTTGGACATATATCCGCCACAACCCCGTATAAAATAATGTTACAGTACTCGACAGGGAAAACTTAACTGGTAGAGAAAGACCCAATGTCACACCGACAAAGACGCCGCACATTTAAAAAAAAACCTCACTGGTAAAGACAAAAAGGTTGCTCAACATAATCGTCGTTAAATGAATTAGGACACAACACACATCAACATTGTCGTCGTTAAATGAAGTAGGACACAACACGCATCAAAGTGTACAATAGACAAAGTAAAACCTTCCATTAGACAAAGACATACCATTCATTCGACAAATTAAGACTCACCATGCAATGGGCAAAGACACGCTCTACAGTAGACAAAGGCACACCTGACTACAGACAAAAACCCGCTGTATAACAGACAAAGACACGCCTGACTACAAAGACCCGCTGTATAACAGAAAAAGACACGCCTGACTACAGACAAAGACCTGCTGTATAAGAGACAAAGGCACACCTGACTACAAAGACCCGCTGTATAAGAGACAAAGGCACACCTGACTGCAGACAAAGACCCGCTGTATAAGAGACAAAGACACTCCTGACTACAGACAAAGACCCGCTGTATAAGAGACAAAGGCACACCTGACTACAAAGACCCGCTGTATAACAGACAAAGACACGCCTGACTACAGACAAAGACCCGCTGTATAAGAGACAAAGACACGCCTGACTACACACAAAGACCCGCTGTATAAGAGGCAAAGGCACACTTGACTACAAAGACCCGCTGTATAAGAGACAAAGACACGCCTGACTACAGACAAAGATCTGCTGTATAAGAGACAAAGACACACCTGACTACAGACAAAGACCCGCTGTATACGAGACAAAGGCACACTTGACTACAAAGACCAGCTGTATAAGAGACCAAGACACACATGACTACATACAAAGACCCGCTGTATAAGAGACCAAGACACACCTGACTACAGAAAAATACCCGCTGTATAAGAGACAAAGACACGCCTGACTACAGACAAAGA
>MUZC01000905.1:1301165-1319758 GCA_002072015.1 Radix auricularia
TGACTACAGAAAAAGACCCGCTGTATAAGAGACCAAGACACACCTGACTACAGACAAAGACCCGCTATATAAGAGACAAAGACACACCTGACTACAAAGACCTGCTGTATAAGAGAAAAAGACACACCTGACTACAGACACAGGCCTGCTGTATAAGAGACGAAGACACGCCTGACTACACACAAAGACCTGCTGTATAAGAGACGAAGACACGCCTGACTACAGACAAAGACCTGCTGTATAAGAGTAAGAGACAAAGACACACCTGACTACACACAAAGACCCGCTGTATAAGAGACAAAGACACACCTGACTACAGACAAAGACCTGCTGTATAAGAGACAAAGACACGCCTGACTACATACAAAGACCCGCTGTATAAGAGACAAAGGCACACCTGACTACAAATACACGCTGTATAAGAGACAAAGACACGCCTGACTACAGACAAAGACCCGCTGTATAAGAGACAAATGCACACCTGACTACATACAACGACCTGCTGTATAAGAAACCAAGACACACCTGACTAAAGACAAAGACTTGCTGTATGAGAGACCAAGACACACCTGACTACAGACAAAGACCTGCTGTATGAGAGACAAATGCACACTTGACTACAAAGACTACACACAAAGACCCGCTGTATAAGAGACAAAGACACGCCTGACTACAGACAAAGACCCGCTGTATAAGAGACAAATGCACACCTGACTACAAAGACTACATACAACGACCTGCTGTATAAGAGACAAAGACACACCTGACTAAAGACAAAGACCTGCTGTATGAGAGACAAAGACACACCTGACTACAAAGACCTGCTGTATGAGAAACAAAGCCACACCTGACTACAAAGACTACATACAACGACCTGCTGTATAAGAGACCAAGACACACCTGACTAAAGACAAAGACCTGCTGTATGAGAGACAAAGACACACCCGAGGCACCACTTGACAGACACTGCTGCCAGTGTGCCAGCCAGGCCGCTCAGAAAAACTCACCACAGGGTCGACGCCACGCGCAGACAAGCCGCTACCGAGAAAACGCGCCATTGAACAAACACGTCTGCAGACACCGGAGGTTCATTCATTGATTGTCGTGACATTCATGGTGTTCAGGCGCTCCGTTGTGTCACCCACCGAGGGCGAGCCCCGAGTCAAGTCCACCCTGGAGCTGTCCTGGGGAGATTTTAAAAGCTCAAATCAAAGCCAGATTTAGGTGGTCAGCGCTATCGACTTTGACTTTGAATATTGTCTAATATAAAAGGAAATGATATGCATGGAAAAATCAAAGAACGTCATGGCGAGAGTCCTGCTACAAACAATAACGAGAAGTGACACGCAAAGACGTGGCTTACGATGTATGGATCACGGCATGTGATACATTATGACATAGGACACACGGCATTTGACACATTAAGACATAGGACACATGACATGTGACACATTAAGACAAAGGACACATGACATGTGACACATTAAGACAAAGGACACATGACATGTGACATATTAAGACAAAGGACACATGACATGTGACACATTAAGACATAGGGCACATGACATGTGACACATTAATACATAGGGCACACGGCATGTGACACCTTAAGACATAGGGCACGTGACATGTGACACAGAAAGACAAAGAGCAAACGACATGTGACACAGAATGATATTGCATGCGAATTGAGACCAGTAGACAAATATTTATGACCTAAATTAGTTCCCCCAAAATATCGTCTTTCAATTACGAACTTGGCTTGTCTTGATTTGTCTTTTTATTTTGTTAAATAGAAATAGACTCACTATCTGTGAGTCTAGAAATAGACTCACTATCTGTTACTTACGCCTTCACTCATTAAACAAATTTTCTCTCGCATATTTTTTACACGGTATGTTTCTATTTCTTGCCAAGTCCTAAACTGTTTGAATTGCTCACCTATTTCTAAAGTTTGTTTCCAATATCTCGCCTTAGCAATATTATGTTTCAAATCTCTAGCCTTAGCCTAGTTCCGCTATCGACCATTTATTGTCAGTTTCGCCACGTTTATCCGCCTGCTGAATATTGACAATTAAATCATTGAAAATCTTTCTGGTCCTTGTTATCAGCGAACTGCCACATGGCTGTTGCACAATTCATTGCTAATTATTGGGATGGGATCAAACTCGGGACCGGAGATTAGGATCCTGACACCCAGTAGGGCCGGGGCTGGACACGGTGTGATCTTATCTGGTGACAGCAGTCGTCAGAAGAAAGTCTGGAACTATAGACTAAAGCCACACACAAAGAATATGTTGACAGCTACGGCCTATCAACAGTCGACTGTACAGTTATTGACATTCTCAACTCTTCCTTACACTGGTATGCTAACATTTGACACCCCCCTTCAACACACACAATTTTTCACCAAAAACTTATTCACGCTGGTCTGAGCGAGGATAACCTTTGGGCAGAGCCGGTATCAACCTAGAGCACCACGGGGTTTCATGAACGTTAGGTAGAAAACAAGTTCAATCTTGGAAAGAAGAAAATGATAAAATAATTCCAAATCTTTAAGTTTTGCTTTTGGGCTGTCAGATATTTATACTTTCGTGACACCGGCAAAGGCATAACCAATCACATGGAACTTTTAGTTTAGTCTGACGGTTTTAGTTAGTTACAACTGGCATGACCTTTTAGTTTAGCCTGACAGTTTTAGATAGTTACTAACTTCATTCGCCTTTTTAAACCTTCAATAATCTCCATTAAAATTTTATTCATTTACTTTCTCATTGTTTTCTGTTTGGATTTTAAAAACGTATTTTTGTGTTTCGTTTATTCTCTGAAGAAAGCCTCTCGCAGACACGATAGATGTTTTGTTCTGTTGTTTCTTTTTCCAGACTTTATAACACCTGTTTACTTATTTATTTCTGCATAACTTGATTGGATCTCACCCCTTTGATATAGTTTACAATGTCAATTAGAGTTTGTTTAAGGCTCCACATTTTCAATAAGCTACACAAGACCGATCTGCACAGGACAGGGGTCGATTGAAAATCTAATGCTGGAATCTTTAATGTGGGTTATGTAAGGTGCACAATTGACATGATAGCACCGGTCACCAAACCTGCTTTAACTGATGACACTAGCAATATTTAATGGAAAGTAGGCGGCTTCAAGATGTATGAGAGATTAGGGCACCAATATGTTTCAGAGTAGAGTGCACCAGTAATCATTATCTTCAGCTCCCGCATGTCAGTGTGTGTAAAGATGAATATATATTATATTGGAATAACTCCATAATTTTCGGAAACTTGGTCGTGATCCATCAGTATTGGCTTAGCGAGACTTTGAAGCACGGCTTAACAGATTCGCTGATTAAACTTGCAGTTATCCCTTTAACCAAACTTTCAATTTAAATACAAAACAGATGGTGGCCGATAGCCCTTCTAAATGTTGTATCACTTTAACCAAAATGTGAAACCTTACATAGCATAAAGTATCTGATAGCCCTCTAAAGGTCTTATAACTTTGACCAAACTTTAAAACCTTACAAAACAAATAGCGTATTATTGCTCTCTATATCATGTATTTGTATCACTTGAACCAAATTGATCTAAATTGTTAACTAGACATTTTTACTGAACATTATCTTGTGTTGTATTATATAACATGATCATGTAACACTAACGTTGATGATGTTTCTATTTCTTCTTTTTCTCCCCCCCCCCACCCCAGGTACGGTCACTAGTTACTCACAGGCTGGTGGTGTGGACGTCAAGGGGCCGCGTGCTGACGTCATCTGTGCTGACCCCACCAGCAATGACGCCATCTTTCAAGAGTTGGTTTCCCATGGGGATGGCGGTACTGACCACACAAGTTCACTTTTGGAGTTGAATATTTGTTTCTTTTTTTTTAAATCTTTTTTTTAACCTGATCAATAACTTTCAATTTAATTGGTTTAATCGTTAGATGAAAATTATAGTGGATATTACCTGTGGGTTTATTTAGTCTGTAATGTATTTCAAATGTCTGGAAGTTCTGATGCTGGTATTAATATTTGAATTAGATCATATTAAATTGCGTAATGTTGAATAAATTGATATGAATGTGTGCAGTGTCAAGTGTGGACAGAACTGGTCAGAACATAGTAACACCAACTTGAGTCAGTAAGTAATGGCTGAATTCTTGGTAAAATATTGTTTTAAACATAAAGAGGACCAAGCTTATTTCCACGTTATCAGATTACAGCTGCCACGGTCTCTGTGTAGCTAGAAAAAGGAAGCTGCTCAAATTATTCTGTGCTGGACTCCTGTCACAGTAGGAGTTTTACATCTTTCTCAATTTAAACTGGATATTTGATACTACCAAAACAAAATGCAATGACAGCAGAAATAGAGGACCAATCGTGTTGGGGGGAGAGAGAGAGAGATATATAATGAAAACAGATTAAATGAGATCTATTTTACCATACTGGGACATACTTGTCATCAACTACCCTACTCTCTTTGCTAAGGCTCGTCAATTTAGTCAACTATTACCATTACTCTTTAGTCAACTATTACCATTACTCTTTAGTTAACTATTACCATTACTCTTTAGTTAACTATTACCATTACTCTTTAGTCAACTATTACCATTACTCTTTAGTTAACTATTACCATTATTGGTCTGGGTTAACAAGACATGAATGTAATTCATCTACTTTGAAGTGTGCCTCTATAGCATGATATGAACGGCAAGTTGTTATTTCTTCCTACGTACAGACTGAGAACATTCATTCAGCCTTTCAATTAAATATAATAGAACATTTTTAATATTATCTTCTGCTAGTAACATCTTGTCGTATCCTGTTATTTACTGACTTATACACTTGAACGATGCCTTTATTTAACGTCAGTTCAATCAAGGTTGTTTGGTCCAAGTCTAAAGGAATACATGTGTTGGACCCTGCATTAATATTCTTCTCCAAGTTATGAAGGATTCGTCCCCACTAGCCACTAGTTTTAAAGTCCTCTCAAATTGAATTAATCGTTTTTATGGGAATAAAATATTTCATAAATCAGTTGTTGTTGGTGGTGTTTTTGTTGGTGTTGGTTGTGGTGTTTTTATTCGTGTTGGTTGTGGTGTTTTTGTTGTTGTTAATGGTGGTGATATGGTGTTTTGTCCTTACACTTACACAATCTTTTTTTCTGACGTGACAAAATAGTTTCCTACAATGATACTCCTATTTAAGACATGATATAAGACCATTATAAGACGTACAGTACAAGTTGAGAGCAGTTACAACAATATGCACGTTAGACAGTGGTGGAGGTTAACACAACAACGAATGGTGGAGGTTAACACAACAACGAATGGTGGAGGTTAACACAACAACGAATGGTGGGTCAGCTACGGATCAGCTCCTTACTATCTACTACAAATGGCAGTGAAAGGGAAAAAATTATTTTCACTGTCAAAGACCAGGGCGTCACTAGTTGGGTGTGGGCAGCACCTGGTGACACCGTTAGAAAAGATGACACCAACATGTAAAATTCTGTATGTTCTTTGGCACTGGCAGATTAGGAGGTCTGTGGAGCAAGTTGCGAGAGGTTGACACCATGAGCTACCGCCATGGGTGACACTGCTGCGATCCTAGTGACGCCTCTGTCAAAGACAATTAAACTAAGTGTCACAAATACACGAAAGTTCCACGTTTATTTTAAATAATTTGTCACAGAGAATCACACTGCCAGTTCGATAATTAAATGTGTGACTATTCAATTGTCACGGTATAGACAATTACACTTAAATTCGAGACCTATACAATTACACACAAGTGTCACAATTAGACTAAGTGTCAGAAGGTTAAAGTGTAAGTTACACCCCCTCTTTCCTTCCCTCCATTCACCATTTCCGTTTTTCTTGTACTTGTAGTCGGTGCTAAGCCAAGCCCCTCCCCTTCCTATTCCCTTGCAATCCGTCTGACCTACATACGTATGTCAGGTGTATCTGACCGTAGGAGACCGTCTTTGCACTGGCGAGTCTGTACCGCTGGTAGTCTGCTAGCCATGTGTGTCAGATCCATATCTGGGCCACTTGGGGAGTTCACTGGGACAACATGGGATCATCCGAATGAAAGAAGAGGGGAAAACGTGTCACAGTAGATCAATGGCAGCGAGTTGTGAGGGGGGGGAGAGAGAGAGAGACACTCCAACGCTTTTAACAGCAGTGCCGCTGTGTTGTAGTTGTAGAGTAGAGACTAGCAGAGGGGAAGAAATATTTGAAATTATTTTTAGAGTTAGAAAAACGTGTGTGCTCCTTTTATATAAGGTTTCTTATTCATGGCACGTTCTTTGCTTTGCGCCCCCCCCCTTTTTTTAAATAATATTTATTTAATATGTTCAATAGTCCTCATACTATATAATATCATTTGTATATTTAGGACAACCCTGCAGCTTGTCAGGCAGTTAGCACAGGGATCCCACCTCCCCCCCCCCATTTTTACTATCCTCTCGAGTGATACCCTTACGGGTGCTGCTCATGCGGGCTCTCCATTCATGTAATTGACGTGAGAGCCAATCAAACATCAGTCCGTATGTGTCATGACCAGCGGAACAGAGGCGTTTCAAGGATATTTTGCACCCTGGTACATTGTTATCCCTGGTCGAGTACTGTGGGTTTTTTTAATCACTAGGTAGTTTGCAGTGTTTTTTGTTTGTCTGTGTGTGTGTGTGAGGGGAAAAGAACAAGAAGTAAATCTAGCAATCTCATTGTCTGTCTCACTCTGCGTGTCTCATTGTCTGTATCAGTGGCGTCGCTAGTGGGGTGCGGTGGGGCGGGCCGCCCCTGGTGACACCAGACTGTAAAACTCTATATATTCCCGTTATTTGGCACTGGGGAAACTCTGAGGAGTTATATGGGTTAAATCATGGCGGGGTGACACCAGGAGCTACCGCCCCTGGTGACACCAATCCTAGTCACGCCTCTGGTCTGTCTCACTCTATGTGTCTCATTGTCTGTCTCCCTCTGCGTGTCTCACTGTCTGTCGCTGTCCCACTGCTGCCCATCAGATCTACTACCTACGACTGAACTTATTTTAACCCAGCCGAACTCGGGCAAATGTACCCAATATTGGACACAGTTTTCTGGGCGGGAAGTGGGTGTGTGTGAACAGTGAAAGAGAGAGAATAAGCCTGCCCTGGCACTGGCTGGGCTATTCCGTATGTCCCGCTGGACACATGATGGTGGCGGGTTCAGGTGGGCGGTAGATCGCGCAGCTATGAGTATTGTCCCTTGGCTTAGGGAGGCCGAATAGAATATTTGACACAGATAAGGTTTTTTTACAAAATCATTTCTCCGAGGCTTATACTTATAGAGAATGTTATGACTCAATAAGTTATAGCCAATAACGTCAAAATACTGTTAATTAGACTGGACACCGTGCCAAGTTAGACTGGACACCGTGCCAAGTTAGACTGGACACCATGTTCTGTTGAACTGGACATCCTGTCACTTTGGACTGGACGCCATGTTCTGTTGAACTGGACATCGTGTCACGTTAGACTGGACACCGTGCCACGCTAGACTGGACATGGTGCAACGCTAGACTGGACACCGTGCCACGCTAGACTGGACACCGTGCCACGCTAGACTGGACACTGTGTCACGTTAGTCTGGACACCGTGTCACGTAGGACTGGACACCGCGTCACGTTAGACTGGGCACCGTGTCACGTTAGACTGGACACCGTGTCACGTTAGTCGGGACACCGCGTCACGTTGGACTGGACTCAGAGTCTCCGCATGGAGGCGATATTTCTGGAGTTTATTTCTTGGATGCCATGTCATTGATTCTTAGTTATCGATCTCCTGGGCCGTGATGTCACAACCAGACAGGGCCGGAAGCTGAATGATGTCAGGGCGGAGCAGACGTCTGGCTGGACGCACGCCAAAGGTGGCCAAACTAGTTGACTTCATACTACTACTAGGGTTGTATGATGAGTTTATACTACTACTACTAGGGTTGTATGATGAGTTTATACTACTACTACTAGGGTTGTATGATGACTTTATACTACTACTACTAGGGGTGTATGATGACTTTATACTACTAGGGTTGTATGATGACTTTATACTACTACTACTACTAGGGGTGTATGATGACTTTATACTACTAGGGTTGTATGATGACTTTATACTACTACTACTAGGGTTGTATGATGAGTTTATACTACTACTACTAGAGTTGTATGATGACTTTATACTAGTACTACTAGGGTTGTATGATGACTTTATACTACTAGGGTTGTATGATGACTTTATACTACTAGGGTTGTATGATGACTTTATACTACTACTACTAGGGTTGTATGATGACTTTATACTACTACTACTAGGGTTGTATGATGAGTTTATACTACTACTACTAGGGTTGTATGATGACTTTATACCACTAGGGTTGTATGATGACTTTATACTACTAGGGGTGTATGATGACTTTATACTACTAGGGTTGTATGATGACTTTATACTACTACTACTAGGGTTGTATGATGACTTTATACTACTACTACAAGGGTTGTATGATGACTTTATACTACTACTACTAGGGTTGTATGATGACTTTATACTACTAGGGTTGTATGATGACTTTATACTTCTAGGGTTGTATGATGAGTTTATACTACTAGGGTTGTATGATGACTTTATACTTCTAGGGTTGCATGATGAGTTTATACTACTAGGGTTGTATGATGACTTTATACTACTACTACTAGGTTTGTATGATGACTTTATACTACTACTACTAGGGTTGTATGCTGACTTTATACTACTACTACTAGGGTTGTATGATGACTTTATACTACTAGGGTTGTATGATGACTTTATACTACTACTACAAGGGTTGTATGATGACTTTATACTTCTAGGGTTTTATGATGACTTTATACTTCTAGGGTTGTATGATGACTTTATACTTCTAGGGTTGTATGATGACTTTATACTTTTAGGGTTGTATGATGACTTTATACTACTAGGGTTGTATGATGACTTTATACTTCTAGGGTTGTATGATGACTTTATACTACTAGGGTTGTATGATGATTTTATACTACTTGTGTTGTATGATGACTTTATACTTCTAGGGTTGTCTGATGACTTTATACTTCTAGGGTTGTATGATGAGTTTATACTACTAGGGTTGTATGATGACTTTATACTTCTAGGGTTGTATGATGACTTTATACTTCTAGGGTTGTATGATGACTTTATACTACTACTACTAGGGTTGTATGATGACTTTATACTACTACTACTAGGGTTGTATGATGACTTTATACTTCTAATACTAGGGTTGTATGATGACTTTATACTACTAGGGTTGTATGATGACTTTATACTACTAGGGTTGTCTGATGACTTTATACTCCTAGGGTTGTATGATGACTTTATACTTCTAGGGTTTTATGATGACTTTATACTTCTAGGGTTGTATGATGACTTTATACTATTAGGGTTGTATGATGACTTTATACTTCTAGGGTTGTATGATGACTTTATACTACTAGGGTTGTATGATGACTTTATACTTGCAAGGTTGTATGATGACTTTATACTACTAGGGTTGTATGATGAGTTTATACTTCTAGGGTTGTATGATGACTTTATACTACTAGGGTTGCATGATGACTTTATACTACTAGGGTTGTATGATGACTTTATACTTGTAAGGTTGTATGATGACTTTATACTACTAGGGTTGTATGATGACTTTATACTACTAGGGTTGTATGATGACTTTATACTACTAGGGTTGTATGATGACTTTATACTCCTAGGGTTGTCTGATGACTTTATACTTATAGGGTTGTATGATGACTTTATACTCCTAGGGTTGTCTGATGACTTTATACTTGTAGGGTTGTATGATGACTTTATACTTCTAAGGTTGTATGATGACTTTATACTACTAGGGTTGTATGATGACTTTATACTCCTAGGGTTGTCTGATGACTTTATACTACTAGGGTTGTATGATGACTTTATACTTATAGGGTTGTATGATGACTTAATCCTACTAGGGTTGTATGATGACTTTATACTACTAGGGTTGTATGATGACTTTATACTACTAGGGTTGTATGATGACTTTATACTACTAGGGTTGTATGATGACTTTATACTTATAGGGTTGTATGATGACTTTATACTACTAGGGTTGTATGATGACTTTATACTACTAGGGTTGAATGATGACTTTATACTACTAGGGTTGTATGATGACTTTATACTTCTAAGGTTGTATGATGACTTTATACTTCTAAGTTTGTATGATGACTTTATACTACTAGGGTTGTATATTGACTTTGTACTACTAGGGTTGTATGATGACTTTAAATTACTAGGGTCGTATGAGGTCTTTATACTTCTAAGGTTGTATGATGACTTTATACTACTAGGGTTGAATGATGACTTTAAATTACTAAGGTTGTATGATGACTTTATACTTCTAAGGTTGTATGATGATTTTTACTACTAGGGTTGTATGATGACTTTATACTACTAGGGTTGTATGATGACTTTATACTACTTTGATTGTGTGTTGGCTACACGCTACTAGGGTTGTGTGTTTGACTTCATGCTACTAGTTACGTATGTTAACTTGTTAACGTTATACTGCTAAGCTATATAGGCTATATGATATGAGTTGGCTTAATACTACCAGGGTACACACAAAAAAAGCACATAACCTTAAAATGTAAAATTGCCATCTATAGTTACTGTAAGTGAGGAGATATCGATGTACGCCTCGACTGATAAATTATTTGGCTATTTAAAGTGACTTATTAATTATTAATGCATATACATAATGCAAAGTGACCCTTAGGTTTGCCAGATGTATGTCTAAATATACCGGACACTAGTGTCGAAATTTCACAATTGCACGAACAGCCATATTATTTAAATATAATATGTCCAGTATTGCTTCAAGTTTTATTTACTTGACAGATAACGTTAATATCGGACATCTGGAAACCCTAGGTACCTCAATATATTGAGGGAAAAGAAAAGAAAACGCTTTTTAATAAGATTATTTTTCTGACACTAAAACCAAACCATGCCAGTAAACCATCTAAGATCTGAATGTTACCTTACTGATAAAATCGTTTAAAATGCGATGATATCTTGTAAATGAGAACACGGTTAATGCCTGGCGCCCGGTACACATGCAACTCAGTGAACTTAACAACTTGAACAAAAGAAATAAACTTTGTACCCATGTCTTTCATGTTCATTATTGTAAAATCAGCACCGACCTGCAACTGCTGGTGGTTCTAGTTAGTAAAAAAAAAATTGCCTCCGCCTCGTTAATCTAATCCGTCTCCACCAGGTCGAAAGGCATACATCAGTGATTGCGAACCTACGGCACGCGTGCCACAGACGGCACGCAGAGCCTCATCAGACGGCACGCGACTAAATTATTACTTTGTTAATCAAACCAGCTATGCATAACCCCTATATTTGAGTTTCATTTTGAGTGTGGCTCTTTGCTCTAAATAAGTAGGTTTTGGTTTGAATTTTGGGCAAGCGGCCCACAAAAAGGCTCGCCATCACTGGCATACATCATAACCCATAACCACTGTGTTTCTTTACTTAACTTGTGTACGTACAAGGAAAACGGCGCAAGGGAAGACCTCGGCTTGGATGGATGATGTAGAGGAAGATCTCCAACAACTGGGCATCCAATAGTGGAGAAGAAAGGCGATGATAAGGACTGAGTGGAAGGATGTCGTGAGGCAGGCCCAAGCCCTACATTGGCTGTAGTGGAAAGGTGTCGTGAGCCAGGCCCAAGCCCTACATGGGCTGTAGTGGAAGGATGTCGTGAGGCAGGCCCAAGCCCTACATGGGCTGTAGCGCCACAGGGATGGATGGATGTACGTCCTAGGTTTAAAAAATTCACCATCAATTATGTTGAACCTATGACGCAGCGCACCCTCAAACCTCCACCATTCGCGAGTATTTAGAACGGAGACAGACACGTCATTGAATAATGTACCTGACATTCAGTACAGGTAAATAAAGACGACTTTATTGGCCATTAAATATCTGAGCAATTTTTTTTATTTCACTGATTCTCTGAGACGAAGATTCCATGGATATTCTGTCACAGCTCAGTTGAAGCTCACGTATCAAGGGCAGATAACGTGGCTCAAGTCATTTATTATGCCATGCTGTTAATGTGTCAAACAATTTACAATGTGTAATATTCTTTGAACTTAATAAATGAGCTTGTAGGAAATACCTGAAATTAGAAGAAAGAAAGGGGGGAGGGCTTGGGGGGGGGATTCTAAGCTTTGTGACGTGATATCGGGAAAAAAGGGGCTGTGGGTCTAAGATCTAAGTGTTCAATGACAAAGCATGACGCGGATGGGGGGGGGGATCCGGTAACCTCGCGTGACGTCATTTATGGACGTCCCCTTAAGTCGTGAAGGGGTGACACCATGAGCTTCCGCCCCGGGTGACACCAACCCTAGCGACGCCCCTGAAAGTAAATAACTATAAGCTATCAGCTATACTGTAGTTTTAAGTTTAGTTAAGAATAAGACATTCATAGCTTACTGGCTCGTAAAAGTGAAGAAAAAATTCAATATTTACATCTACTCAAATAAGTGAGAGAGTCACCGGGAGACATATATATGACGTATTTGATGACCAACTGTGACGAAACAAGAAATTCCAAAGAACACCTTTAGCAAATCGTTCTTTGTGCAGAAACTTTTTTCCGTCTAATTTCGTTGTAAGTTAAATTTTTACCTTTTTTGTTACATGTCACATCAAAAAATGTCTCAATGTCACGGATGACCAATTTGCCCTTGTAACTTGTTGTTGTGAGTTGCGCACGGATGTGTGTTTGATGTTTGCTTTTGTGGTATTTAAAGTTATTGGTTAGCGGTGCGAAAGCGTGCAAAGTGATTGTGTTGTTGACGTCATTTTTATATGTGTAAAAGTTGAGAGAGTTTTGTGTAGACGGTTTTTTTGGCAAGGAGAAACGCCATTAAAGTTGTTGTTTTTCTAGCAGTGACTTTATTTCTTGTGTAACGGTAATTGTATGAATCTTGGGGCAAGCAGTCAAGATATAAGTATTAGGACGCTTGTGACATTTCTGGGGGCTCAGTCCGGGATTACACGGAATACATAGACACTGCTGAAACAACGAGAATGCCAGTCAATACTCTGGAGGAGATATTAGCACTGGTGGATGCCCTTCAACTGAGAGGTGAAGAAAGGAGAGAGTACATAGAGGAAGAGGTACAACGAGCGAGAGATTATGAGAGAGAGATGGCGGATAGGGCGGCCGAGAGAGAGATGGCGGATAGGGCGGCCGAGAGAGAGATGGCGGCTAGGGCAGCCGAGAGAGAGATGGCGGATAGGGCAGCCGAAAGAGAGGCAAGGCTAGAGGCCAAGAGATTGGAGGCTGCCAATGGAGGGAATACGAATGGGACAGATAACAGGCCCAGGCAGCCCAAGCTTCCACCGTTTATAGATGGTGTCGATCAGTTTGATGGATATATTACACGGTTTGAAACTTTCGCTAGAACCAGTAAATCGCCGGAAAGCGACTGGGCGCTGTCATTGGGTGCGCTTTTGTCGGGTCGAGCCTTGGAGGCGTACTCCAGAATGCCCTACGAGGAAGCGTTGGTGTATGAAAAGGTGAAACAGGTGCTCCTAAAAAGGTACAATCTCACAGAGGAGGGGTACAGAGACCTATTTAGAAAGAGCAGGCCTCAGGCAGATGAGTCGACATCTGTGTTCATAGGCAGAATCAATGGTTATCTCGGGAAGTGGATAAGCTTATCGGGAATAGACACAACATTTGACGGTCTTAGAGACCTCATAGTGAAAGAACAATTCGTGAATGTGTGTTCTGAGGATCTGGCAATACATTTAAAAGAGCGAGGTATAGACAGCCTGGAGGAAAGTGCTAAAGTGGCAGAATTGTTCCTGGAGGCAAGGAAGAGAAGCTTTGCTCATGGCTCTGGTGCAATGCAATGTGGCAACGGTAATGACCTGAATGGGAGAAAAAGTGAGGTGCAACGGACCGAATTAAGTCAGAGAAAATGGCAAAATGTGGCTGAAGGAAGTTCCAGACCGGACGTGAGTTGCTTCGTGTGTCACAGGGTTGGGCACATAGCACGCTATTGTCCCAATACAAGGGAGGCCGGAAACACGAATGCAAAGAGAATTGCGACGACGCGTGTTCGTGAGCGTAAACGGTCAAAGGGCAAACGCCTGTGGGATAAGAGCCTAAACGCATCTGTTGGAGGAGAAAAGGTTGGCCAATCAGTGAAAATCGGAGGAGTAGAAACGTCAGCATGAGTGGAGGAGTTTGTTACAAGTGTGGTAGGGCCGGTCATTGGGCCAGAGACTGTCGCAGCGGCCAAGGCGGTGGTGCGGGGAGCTTTAGCGGGCGAGATCGTGGTGGTGCTCGCATGGACTTTAGAAATAGGAGAGGAGCCGGTGATAATAAATGCTACAAATGTAACAGACCTGGTCATTTTGCCATAGACTGTGAAAGGGGTATTGATTCAAGTGCTCGTTGTAACTGCAACAGCCCTGTGCATGTTTAGCGTGACCATCCTGAAGTACTTTAACACGGCTCGTTTTGCGCGGGCAAGGATTCTGAGAATAGTGCCTCTTCCTGTTGAGAGTCACGTTCTTACAAGTGCACAGTCATCCCTGGATCAAATAAAGTTCTATATATTGAGACACTGACTCTAAAGAATGTTACGATCATGTTGATTTTTGTGGGATTACCCTGTTAATATAATAATATTTTGAGTTGTTATGAGTCATAATTTATTGGGTTTGAAATATATACTGATTTGTATGTAAATGCTTTGTCGATATATTGGAGAGCAATATTAATAGTTACTGTATTTAAGAGGAAATGGTAGTAGTGTTAAGGGATATTTGAAAGTATATATCCAGAGAATATATTAAGAAGTAATCATAGTAATGAGTAAAGTTGAAAATTGGTCATTTGAGATTGTGGAAATTTGTCGACCTCGAAAAATTTCTGGAAAGGGGGGCATATGTCACTGATGACCAATTTGCCCTTGTAACTTGTTGTTGTGAGTTGCGCACGGATGTGTGTTTGATGTTTGCTTTGTGGTATTTAAAGTTATTGGTTAGCGGTGCGAAAGCGTGCAAAGTGATTGTGTTGTTGACGTCATTTGTAGATGTGTAAAAGTTGAGAGAGAGTTTTGTGTAGACGGTTGTTGTGGCAAGGAGAAACGCCATTAAAGTTGTTGTTTATTTCAAGCAGTGTCTTTATTTCTTGTGTAACGGTAATTGTATGAATCTTGGAGCAAGCAGTCAAGATATAAGTATTGGGACGCTTGTGACACTCAATATATATCTACGCGCACAGCATCAGAATTTAAAAAATCAAGCGAGGCTGACGGGCCTCCCTCCCGTTGGGGTCCCTGAATAAATTCCTGGATTCACCCCCTGGCGGTGGCCCTGCCCATCGTCATCCCTCGCCCCGTGTCTCGCTATTTCACGACACGAACCTGCGAGTGGTTGTAACATATTAGACGTTACGGGTTAAATTTACGACATTAAAAAGTTAGGGAATCAGTTAATGACCAAGTTAAAGTTACGGTATCGGTTATTAATGACCAAGTTAAAGTTACGGCAGGGGCGGATTAAGACTGCACGGGGCCCCGGGCTGCAATCAAACGGGGGCCCTATCCAGCCAACGTCCCTTCAAATGATTGTTAATAGCTAATATAAGACTGTAGCTAAATATTAATAATGAAAAAAAAACGAACACGAAGAAGTAACTGTTTGAAGTGTTGGCCGCTATGTTACAATTGAGTGTGAAAACAAAAACTTTTAGTTCCACTGCTGGGAATCGAGCCCGGTACCGCTTGCATCACAAGCCATTACTATCTCCACACGGCCAGCGGAGCTCGTCACAGGAGGAAATTTTAAAAATATAAACAATAATTTAAACTATGTTCTCGACGGGAGGCAACTAAATCCAGTTGTAGAGAAAATATTTATTAATTTATTTTATTTATATTTCCAAGGGTTCGTGCAAACATTTGTACATTTTATTATAAAATATAAAAAGTTTGGGGGCCCCCAAACCTCGGGGGCCCCTAGCTTAAGCCCGTTCAGCCCCCCCCCCCTTAATCCGCCATAGAGTTGCGGTATCGGTTAATGACCAAGTTAAAGTCACGGTATCGGTTAATGACCAAGTTAAAGTTACGGTATAGGTTAATGACCAAGTTAAAGTCACGGTATCGGTTAATGACCAAGTTAAAGTTACGGTATCGGTTAATGACCAAGTTAAAGTCACGGTATCGGTTAATGACCAAGTTAAAGTTACGGTATCGGTCAATGACCAAGTTAAAGTTACGGTATCGGTTAATGACCAAGTTAAAGTTACGGTATCGGTTAGTGACCAAGATAAAGGTACGGTATCGACGTTGGTTTCATCGACACTTTGGATTTCACCGCAGCTAATTTTTCCTTTTATGTGTGTATTATTTGTTCGTTGAGGGAGGCTCTTTGCCGAAACGTTCGCTCTTTTGTTACGTCCTGTAACGCTAACCCCGTTTGCATGTTTTCCATTTACTAAAGTTACATAATCGGTTGATGGAACAAGTAAAAGTAACGCATCAGTTGATAGAATATGAAGTAAAATAAAATAAAAAGGGAAACTAACTGGAAGTATGTCTTTCCACCCACAAAAGTGTCAACGGTTAAGAGTAACAAAGACAAAGAACGAATAAATTAAACATATTTCATCCATGGAAAAGAACTAACCCAAACTAAAGATTCAAAATACTTATGAGTAATAATAAATAAACTATCATGGAATCCCCATGTTAATGAAGTTATTAAAAAATCAAACAAAACCGTATGCTTTATAAAAAGGAACTTTTAGAAATGTAATAGAGATATAAAACTAAAATGTTACCTCTTATTGGTGAGACCTATACTAGAATATGTATCTTCTGTATAGGACCCATCCACCAAAGAAAATATTGATAAACTAGAACAAATTCAAAAAAGAGCTGCATGATTCATTACTGGAGAATATTCAAAACTGACAAAAATAATTCATTTAATAAATCATTAAACCTTGAAACACTAGAGGATAGAAGAACCAAGCGTAAAGTGGTAATTGTACATAATGCAATTAATGCTAATTTAGAAATATAATACAAAGATAACTTAATACAACCCGCAGATAGACATAAGGATAAAAACTCCTTTCTTATTCCATATGCAAGATCAAACACATACAAGTTTTCGTTCTTCCGTCCGGAATTTGGGCGCAGTATGGGTTGCCTGAAATAACCAGGAAAATAAACACTTAATAAACATTTAAAAATCTATTTTAGGCATGCAGGACTAGTCACAAACCATAGATTAGCGTATGACGCAATAATCTTCTATATAAAAGGTTCGTCTGTAACAGATAAGATAAGATAAGATAAGATAGTGCAGTCCACTTTTCAGATATTAGCGTGTCTATGGTGCAAGTGAAGCACGTGTCTATTGGGCAAGTGTAGCACGAGTCTATGGGGCAATTGAAGCACATGTCTATGAGGCAAGTGAAGCACATGTCTATCGGGCAATTGAAGCACATGTCTATGGGGCAAGTGAAGCACATTTCTATGGGGCAAGTGAAGTAGCATGTCTATCGGGCAATTGAAGCACATGTCTATGGAAGCAAGTGTAGCACGTGTCTATGGGAGCAAGTGAAGCACGTGTCTATGGGGCAAGTGAAGCACATTTCTATGGGGAAAGTGAAGTAGCATGTCTATCGGGCAAGTGAAGCACATGTCTATGGGGCAAGTGAAGCACATTTCTATGGGGCAAGTGAAGTAGCATGTCTATCGGGCAAGTAAAGCACATGTCTATGGGGCAAGTGAAGCACATTTCTATGGGGCAAGTGAAGTAGCATGTCTATCGGGCAAGTGAAGCACATTTCTATGGGGCAAGTGAAGCACGTGTCTATGGGGCAAGTGAAGCACGTGTCTATGGGAGCAAGTGTAGCACGAGTCTATGGGGCAAGTGAAGCTCGTGTCTATGGGGCAAGTGAAGCAGCGTGTCTCTGGGGCAAGTGAAGCACGTGTCTATGAGGCAAGTGAAGCACGTGTCTATGGAGCAAGTGAAGCACGTGTCCATGGGGCAAGTGAGGCACGTATCTATGGGCAAGTGAAGCGCGTGTCTATGGGGCAAGTGAAGCATGTGTCTACTAGGGCAAGTGAAGCACGTATCTATGGGCAAGTGAAGCACGTGTCTAGTGTCTATGGGAGTAAGTGAAGCACGTGTCTAGTGTCTATGGGAGTAAGTGAAGAACGTGTCTATGGGAGTAAGCAAAGCACGTGTCTATGGGGGCAAGTGAAGCACGTGTCTATGGGGGAAAGTGAAGCACGTGTCTAGTGTCTATGGGGCAAGTGAAGCACGTGTCTATGGGGGCAAGTGAAGCACGTGTCTATGGGAGTAAGTGAAGCCCGTGTCTATGGGAGTAAGTGAAGCACGTGTCTATGGGAGTAAGTGAAGCACGTGTCTATGGGAGTAAGTGAAGCACGTGTCTATGGG
>MUZC01000905.1:1333630-1352966 GCA_002072015.1 Radix auricularia
CTGCTCTGATGACATCTAGCTCTTATGCCATCCTGCTCTGATGGCTTCTAGCTCTTATGCCATCCTGTCTCTGATGACATCTAGCTCTTATGACATTCTGCTCTGATGACATCTACCTTTAATGCCATCCTGCCCTGATGACATCTAGCTCTTATGCTATCCTGTCTCTGATGACATCTAGCTCTAATGACATTCTGCTCTGATGACATCTACCTTTAATGACATCCTGCTCTGATGACATCTAGCTCTTATGCCATCCTGTCTCTGATGACATCTACCTCTTATGATATCCTCTCTGATGACATCTAGCTCTTATGATTTCCGACTCTGATGACATCTAGCTCTTATGACACCCCACTCTGATGACATCTAGCTCTTATGACACACTGACCAGATGACATCTAGCTCTTATGTCACTCTGTTCTGATGACATCTACATCTTGAAAAACTTTATACTCTTGAAATTCTACTCCTGACACCTTGTTTTTTTTGCAAATATCCAGGGGTTCGATGACTCTGTGTGGTTTTACCAGTTTCTGAATGGCCCGCTGCTTTGAAGACAAGCTAATCTGGTGACCCTCAGTTTTGTGTGTGTGTGTGTGTGTGTGTGTGTTTTGACACCTTATTGTCGAGACGTTCTGTTTTCGTAGCAGACTGAACTGAAGGCATCCTGCTCTGATTGTAGCCCCTTGTTTTAATGATGCCCTGCTCTCATTGTGGCCCCTTGTTCTAATGATGTGCTTCTCTGATGGTGACCCCATGTTCTGATGAGGCCCTGCTCTGATTGTGGCCCCTTGTTCTAATGATGCCCTGCTCTGATTGTGGCCCCTTGTTCTAATGATGCCCTGCTCTCATTGTGGCCCCTTGTTCTAATGATGCCCTGCTCTCATTGTGACCCCTTGTTCTGATGATGCCCTGCTCTCATTGTGGCCCCTTGTTCTAATGATGCCCTGGTCTCATTGTGGTCCCTTGTTCTAATGATGCCCTGCTCTCATTGTGGCCCCTTGTTCTAATGATGTGCTTCTCTGATTGTGACCCCATGTTCTGATGAGGCCCTGCTCTGATTGTGACCCCTTGTTCTAATGATGCCCTGCTCTGATTGTGGCCCCTTGTTCTAATGATGCCCTGCTCTCATTGTGGCCCCTTATTCTGATGATGTGCTTCTCTGATGGTGACCCCATGTGTTAATGATGCCCTGCTCTGATTGTGGCCCCTTGTTCTAATGATGCCCTGCTCTGATGGTGACCCCATGTGTTGATGAGGCCCTGCTCTGATTGTGGCCCCTTGTTCTAATGATGCCCTGCTCTGATTGTGGCCCCTTGTTCTAATGATGCGCTCCTCTCATTGTGGCCCCTTGTTCTGATGATGCCCTGCTCTCATTGTGGCCCCTTGTTCTGATGATGCCCTGCTCTCATTGTGGCCCCTTGTTATGATGATGCCCTGCTCTCATTGTGGCCCCTTGTTCTAATGATGCGCTCCTCTCATTGTGGCCCCTTGTTCTAATGATGCCCTGGTCTCATTGTGGCCCCTTGTTCTGATGATGCCCTGCTCTCATTGTGGCCCCTTGTTCTAATGATGCCCTGCTCTCATTGTGGCCTCATGTTCTGATGATGCCCTGCTCTCATTGTGACCCCTTGTTCTAATGATGCCCTGCTCTGATTGTGGCCCCTTGTTCTAATGATGCGCTCCTCTCATTGTGGCCCCTTGCTCTGATGATGCCCTGCTCTCATTGTGGCCCCTTGTTCTAATGATGCCCTGCTCTCATTGTGGCCCCTTGTTCTGATGATGTGCATCTCTGATTGTGGCCCCTTGTTCTAATGATGCCCTGCTCTCATTGTGGCCCCTTGTTCTGATGATGCCCTGCTTTCATTGTGGCCCCTTGTTCTAATGATGTGCTTCTCTGATTGTGGCCCCTTGTTCTAATGATGCCCTGCTCTCATTGTGGCCCCTTGTTCTAATGATGCCCTGCTCTGATTGTGGCCCCTTGTTCTAATGATGCCCTGCTCTCATTGTGGCCCCTTGTTCCAATGATGCCCTGCTCTCATTGTGGCCCCTTGTTCTGATGATGTGCTTCTCTGATGGTGACCCCATGTGTTGATGATGCCCTGCTCTGATTGTGATCCCTTATTTTGATGAAGCCCATCTGTAATGCCCTCTGTGCTAATGATGCCATGCTCTAAGTAGTGGTTTTTATTTTAATTTATTTAAAATTTAGGTCTCCCCCCTCCCCAAACACACGCTGTTTCATTCTGGCTGCATGCCCCTAGAACTCCCCTGCTTGTTTGTATACGCATTTTCAAAGAATATTCAGTAAAATTGAAACTGTCATTGTAACAAGCGACAACTTAACTTAAACAGTAAAGTTTGGTTGTGTTTAATTGTGCCACGTAGTGTCCCAGCTTGAAATTCAAACTTTAAAACTTAATTTAAAACATCCAGTAGCGGTGGTAGTAGTTCCAGTTTTAACAGTGAAAATATCTTTTAAAAAAATAAAAAATAATAAACTTTTTTTAAAAACGCCTAAAGATTCGTCTAAGGCTGTATCAAGTTACAAGCAGAAAGCTATTTGCAACATGGCACTCATTCCTAACGTGCTATTCACAAGCCAGAACACATGGCATGAGTTAAAAAGTTAACACTTTTTCAATATTTTTTCCCTCTTTTTCTTCTCTTTCCACATCCTCAAACCGTTGCAACTCACCATCCTGCCGTCTTCCTTCCTGTCAATTCGTTCTTCACTTGTAATCTTATATGATTTGTTTTCAGCATTATATTTGAGTGATCTATAGAACATTCAAACAGTAACCACTCCAACAAATTATTCCTCTAATCTAGCCCTAGCGTTAGAGAGGGGCTGTTAGTGGTTGAGGGAAAATAATCATGGCCATGGGTGTGGGTAGTTTTAAAGCTGAAAAGAGTTAGAACTGTGCAAATAAATGTTGTCATTTTGAGTAAATTTTGAGAAAAAAAAAGATTACGCGAAATTCACTTGTCTATAATTATGTCTTTTGGTTAATTTAAAAAGCGATTAGTAGCCGTTGCGGCCATCTCCGGACAGCAGACACTTCGCCGCTCGTACCGTACTGAGTTTATGGCCGTTGCCCGCAACTTGGGGTCACAATCACCCTGGCCTAGTTATCCTTTCATGCGGTGGCGTGGTTGAAAGTCTCCAAGAAATTTATCCGAGCGTTTACTCTCCCCGTTTCAAAGCAGCTTTCACAATAAAGTCAACGCTAACTTCTTTGGTACAAAATAAATAGTAAAAAGTATGCGCGGGTTTTTCTTCTTCTTTATCTCTCGATTAAAAGCACATGAAATGACTCTTAGGATTAAAAGTATATGCATATGCTTGTAACTTAAAATGAAAATTTTGACAAGAATCGAGTTTTAATAGGCTGTTACGGATTCAGTGGCGTCACTAGCAGAGTAGCTGATTGAGCCTGATTGTCTTGTCTGGGTTTGAAATAATGGATGTCAATATCAGGGTTCTATCTCTATATATTTGTGTAAATAGTAATAGTTGTCACTACAACAAATAGACGTTTATCGGCACATATAACGTTCAGGTACCCAGTAGCACAAATGTTGTGTAATTTAATTTATCGATAATAATGCCTACCACTTTATTTACACCATGAGGGGTAACAACGACTTGGTATTGGGGCAGTTGCCAAGGGCGCCGAGGGCCAATCCTTCCAAGTATTCAATTTTAGTATTGAAAAAGCCGCAAAGCTGAAATTTGTCAAGGGCTTCAAAAAAAAAAAAAATTATTATAAAATTATTTTTGGCGCGGAAAACGAAGTTACGCTACTGTGTATACCATTTGAATACTTTATATTTAAATCTTGGCATAGGTACTTGTACTATCTACTCTATATCGAGTAAATTTTAAAACGCGGCGTTAAAAATGCTTACAGACATTATTATTTCAAAATGCTAATTAAATTCTAATCTTTATTAAATACACCCTACCACAAATTATCTTTTTAAATGATCCAGTAGCCAAAGTCATTTGCAAGTTGAGGTCAGAGCCCCCATTTTTCCTTATAATTTTACGTGTTGAACCTGGAACTTTTCGGCATACAGCAGTGTTTACAGCTCTTTAAAACCAGAGGTTCTTAAATCAAGCAGTCAGATAGTAAAGCCATTAGGCCCAGACATTTTACAACTAAACATAACTTAATATTTAGTTGAGGCAGAGGTTTTATTTATTAAGTTTTCTTCTACTTGTAATTTAATCAAGGATGGAAAGCTAACTAAATTATTTTCATTTCTTTTATTGCAACACATTTTTATAATTGGGGGTTTGAAAGAAATGTTTTGTAATTTATTTATTTATTTAAAACATAATAAATAATAAAGTAATAGTAATAACTTTTTAAAAAATATTTTTAAAAATACTTTTTAAATCCTGAATTAATGATTATTTCTATGTCTTCGGATTCCAAGTGCGCGATATTAAACAAACAGGTTGATTTTTAGAAAATATACATCAACTAGAATATGGTATAGATTCTAGAAGCTACTATACAAAGTCTTATTTCATTACTTTACGACTTTAGATTTCTTTGAAGTTTTATGTGTTCAATAAGATACATAATGCTTCAATATTAAAATTTTCTTTTTTAAATCTAAACTTAGCTACAAAAATTAAATGATAAATTGAATAAAATAGAAATATTTTTTAAACTATTTTTTCTTGGCTTGAATAATAATAATGGGGATTTGAGATTTTTTTGACAACCCTAAAAACTAAGATGAAGCTTTAAAAAAAAACAACAACGTAGGATTGTAGGATACATTGTACTGGGCTTTAAAAACTAAGTCGCACTCTTCGTTTGCACCGCCAGTCCATGCGCAATGCAAAAACCTTGACACACATAGGAGAGCCACGATGATGGCGGGCCGAGAGACAGCGCTGACCGCACGCATCCAGGTCAGCGAGCCACGGGGTTAGACATACGAACTTCTAGAAATTCTTACTTTCTTGGTTCACACAGGTAAAGACATTATTTTTTTTCATATTCTAGTTGTGATAATGTGTATTTGTTTATCCATTTAGGTGTGTAATGCGCCTGCAGGGTGTTAGTTATAGCACGGTACTTGACGCTGATAGTGACGTAGCGGTGGGGCACACAGCCTTATCCTACCCCCCTCTCTCTATAACTCTTCCTTGCACTCGGATCAGTTCAAAAGTTGTGTGTCTTTCTGGGTCTAACACTCTAACATCTAAGTGAACCAAAGTACAGACGTGTTGGGATTCCGCTCTTATAAATTTGTATTCGCTATGCTATGTGTGCTTGAATTTCTCCCTGATTTCGGAACGTGAAGTGAATTCTGAACGCAGAACGGATATAATTTTGAAAACGTAAGTAAGAATTTATTCATTCTTTTAAAAAAAAATTAATTCGGTCGTAGTTCTTGCCTTACCTTAATAACAATTTTCATTTGTTCTTAAGTTATTTTATACTATCTTGTCTTACTCTTACTATTCTAATTCTAATAAATTATGTTATTGCATGGTTTTTCTTTTTGTTTTGTTTTTTGACTATTTTAGCGTAACATAATAATTTTGAATGGTAATTACACTATAACTATAACTTATAAAGTTATAGTTATAGTATAAGTTCAGACTTAAGGCTATACTCTGTACTATACTACCAACTACTATAATTATAGTACCAATATTTTACTTATAGGATTTTATCGACTTCTCGCCTATCGATTACTTTCAGTTTTTTGACAATACTAAATACTAGTCTATAGTCTATAGAAGACTATAGACTATACTACATTATATCATATTATTATGATAATGATAGTAAATCTAAATCTATGTTACATTTACATGTAGAATAACTCTTAAACTAAGTTAAACATTGCTTTTGATCTCACTCTAAATTAATACTCGATTTCCTATTCCCAAATAATAATAATCATGAAAAGACTGAAGGTCTGAAAAGTTAACTAGACTAAGAAACTAGACTAAGAAGACAAGGACAAGGGTAACGCTAACTTAAACGTAAACCTTCTTTGGAATTCCAGTTAAATATTTTGGGCTATTTTTCACTTGTTTTGTGTAAAAATAACTATTGAAATTGAGTTTTAACCAATATCAATAGTTAATTGAGCCTTTTACTTATATTTATATTAATGGTTAATTATTTACACAATTTACTTTATTTAGCCTTAGCTATGTTAAGTGTACTGCATACTATACTGTAAAGCTGATTTATAAATTAATAAAATGTTAATAGTATAGTCTATACTCTATACTGACTATACTATTGACATTTTATTAATTTATAAATCAGCTTTATTGACTTGCTGAGTTATCTTAGTCTTAGTCTAAAGTGATTATGTATTAAATTTGAGAAAATGTCTTGTCTATGAAAAGCTATTAGAATTAAATTGTAATTTGTAAGGTAAACTATGTCATATGACTATGCCACTATGTGAATATGCACTAAAATAATTAATTTAAGTTTAAATTTGGAAAGTCTGTACTTAGCCTAAGTCTTAGGCCAAGGGCTAGGGTGAAGTTTAAACATGCTTGGGATCATTTAACCTTTTCGTTTGCTTTTACTGTAGCTAAGTAGGTAGTCAATTCTGCAACTCATTTTGTATTTTTATGTCATACAATGGCTGGCGATAGGAAATCGAGTAAAAAATGAATTTAAGAAATATTAAGAATAATAGTAAAGTGTTGGTTACAGTTACAGATTCAATGCATATCCTTTCCTTATACTTATACAGAAATATGTTACTGTTATGCTTACTTAGTTTTAGTCTGGCCTTGATCTAAGTCTAAGCCTTTTAGTTTGAGCATTCAGTTTCAGGATTATATTGCAGAATCGAATTGCAATGTAAATGTGTAGCAGTGCATATTAATATCAATAGTGTGTGGACAACTGCTAGTACACACATGTGTACCTTTAATCTGGACTGGATAATAAAACATTCAAATCAAACCCCTGAAACTTCAAAATAAATATAATCCCCGTTCAGCCTGACTGACCTCATTATGCTCTGAAGACTGTTGGTTAGTGTGCCCAGAGGGTGGGGTAAGGTGGTGAGAAGTGCTGGCACCTGCCGCAGCTGCTGTCCCTGGTTGCTATGGTCATGGTCATCTCAACTGTGGTTGGATGGAAGGCAGTCTTATTGGCCTGCTTGTAACTGGATCCTCTTACAATTTCCTCAGCCTTAGCTTTCCTTACATTCAACACACTCAAAAATTTGCCAGCTGCCACGCAGAAGCGTATTCTGTCAAATTAGTTACTCAATTTTTAACCGATAATTTTATTTTATTGGTTACAATTTAATAGATATACTTCACATCAGTTCAGTATTAAGTCATTATGAATGAGTATGTTAATTAGTTAATGTCAATATTAAAGTCTTTTATCCCTATAAGTGATACAAATTCTTAAACTATTAAAAAAATTTTTTTTAGTTAGCTTTGAATTGATTTTGTAAGGTGTAGACAATTTCCATAAGTCAAAGTCATAATGATAATTTAAATGTAACAATAACATATTTGAGTATATATAAATGTAATTGGATTACCATTAGAATAACTTTAACTGTAGTTGTTTTAAGTTATATAACATATAATAATCTTTAACCCTGTATAATTATTACATGTGTGCAGTTTAAATAATTAAAAGTAAATAATACAATGGCTGACAGTGGCTTGTGTTAAGTGCACTTTTCTTTTCTAAAAAGTCAATTAAATTTAGGTATTTCATCAATATGGCCTAACATTAACATTTTCCTAACCCTGTTATCACATAAATAAATAGCACATATGAGTTTCTTTTAATTCTAATTTAACCAAATCTGTTAACCAAGAGCCCATAGAATTTGAAAATATGTACATTTTTCTCTTGCTCTCTATGAATGAATGAATATTTATGTTGTAATATTTTTAAAAATTATATCAGCTACATTATGGTAATGCTTTGGGAATCTTACTCTTTGCTTGTCAAAACTAAACTTTAATATGAGACCTGAAGCTGTTTTACTTAACAATCTCAAGTTGTATGAGAACTTGTGTGGATTCTTATCCAGACAGCCCCATAATGATGGCTACTGGTCATTTCCTGCACCATCCCTTTTTTATTTTAAGGATTTTTAAATAATGAATTTTAAGAAAGAGGTCTTAACTAATTGGGAAATTTTGTTTAGACAAAAGGAAGACGTTTTAACGTCTCTGAAAAGTAGCTTAGGATGGTCGTTGATTTTTAAAAAAAAATTATTGTGCACAATTTTCAAGTAAATCAAACTGTGAAAGACTTAAGGTATTTGAAATTTAACTTTACTTTCATTCTTAACTTTGAGTTATTTTCTGATCCATAATAAGGTACACAGTTGTAATATTATGGCACAATCTTTGAAAATGCTACTCCCAGTTCCTGTGGCTAGCCATCATATTGGTACAAACTACCAGACTAGCAGTCTCTGGCGTCATTTGCCAGCCATCATATCGTCACCACAGACAATCAATAACTTCCTAGTTTCAAATGACCTGGCAATGGTTTTCTGGCACATTTACTGCTGGCCAGTTCCAACGTTTCAATCATTATTTGAATGTATTGCGATTGGTTAACTTGTCGTATTACTTGTTTGTATTATAGTAATTATGTGAACTTGATTCTCATTAAACGGGCTTTTTCAGTTTACTTCTTTCGCCATGGCCTAATCAACCCCTCGCCCCTTCCTCTTATAAAAATTCACCGTTGAGTACTACATCCAATATGATAGAGCTTGTTGGGTGTAACCCGATACACTTACTAATGGGGTCTCGATCTGGCTGCTGTACCAGGGAATGGAAACCATGCATTGCTCAAGTCATAATTTTTTTTTTACTGATTGAGTTTTAATGTTCATCTTTGTTCTGTAACTGTTAATTCGGGGAGACGAGGCAGGGGTGGGTGCTATAAGGTTTAGAAAAAGACAATGCACGAGAATATTAATATTTGCGGAAAAGAACGTGAAAAAACAACCAAAGTATCCACAAGAACCCTGCTTCATCTAAATGTAAGACAACTACCGAAGTAATTTTTTTGCGGCTTGTTATCCTCCAAAGGAAAGGTTGTTGTTTTTTCGCTCCATTTTTTTCTTTTGGGGGTGAGGTGTAGATAAACAGTTGCCAAGATCATTACTATCGGTCATGTTTGAGATCAAAAGTAAAATTGAGAGCGATTGGTTGCAGGAAAGGGCTGAGACACTATGTGTAACAGGTGGAGTAGATGACAAGCATGGCATGTGCTGTAAGCGTCACACAAGTCTGTATCCCTTGTGTCTGTGGAGCTGCTTTTATTTCTCTGGTGTCACCCCCCCTCCCCGCGCTCTGTCAATGACAGTGCTCACCACGGGGAATCCCCCCATGACGCCTATGACAACATCAATACTGAGGAGAAGTTGTTTCACATATTTGCGTTTAATTTACAATTTAAATTTTATCAGTAATTTCAAGAATATTTTTCCTGTTTCTTGATCCATCTAATGTGTGTTGCCACAAACACCAAACTTTTAGGTTTTATATTTGTATTTAATTTATGTCCAATATCTATAGTCGATCAAACAATGTTCTTATGTTAATTATAATAAATTGATAATTTATATAGCGCTGTACCCCAATAAGGAACTTGGACCCACAGCGCTGCCTACAATAATAACATACAAATAGATATTAGATAAACATTCATATCCTAACAACCACATAATACATAATGTTCCATGAATTAATCAGTATACTGACAATTTATATTCAGAGCTCGATGAATTGAACATTTGACAATTTATGTCCAGTGTTTCATGTTCCGTCGTAGTTTGTAGACATGTCACATGTGTTACCCACTACTCGCAATCACTGCAGAACTCTGATTTATTATTTTTATTGTTGTTCACGCTGCTCAGCTTCGTGTGAGCTGATCTTATCAAGTGGTACGTACACACTGTTCCTGGTCTTGATTTAGTTTAGACGCCGAGTCTGCGATGGTTCTCAAAGACCACCTTCCGGTATTGGTTTAAATATTGTCATCTTTGCTCGGGTTTGTTTTGTCTCAGGAGACACGTATTATGAGAACTCCTAGCACCTGTTGATGTGACTTACCATGACCACTTTCAAACAACAGTTTAAAACGTCACCACGTTGTGACCTTCCCTAAGAGACGAATTAAAGCATAATTGTGTATCAAAAAAATTCTATGGTTCCTTTTGATGATTCTCGATGTATGTTTTCTGGAAAGTTACTTGTTTGGTTATACATGTAAGCTGGTGTTTTTATCACGTGATGCAACACGCCATAGGTACACGAGCTGCTTGCTGGATGACCCATTTGATCACATTGAATACCCACGCTGCTTGCAAGATGACCCATTTTATCACACTTGTATACACACCGCTAGCGAGTTCCCTCAAGGATTGTTGGTCTAAGTAAAAAAACAACAACACAAACTCTTGTGCGAAGTTGCGCAGCGTCCATTTTTGTGCAATATTTTACAAAATTTGCTGTGCGGTAATTCTAAACTACTGCACGGCGTCAGTTAGATATCTGAACGACCGCGCAGCCTAAAGGGAACATTGCATGCTAGATTACCCATTTTTATCATATTTGTATACTCAGACTAGTCACGACTGCTCGCTACAAATCCCGTTTTATTATACTTGACTTGTATACCCATAACTGTTACATACTTAATGTCATTTTGCGATACATGCCCAGCTCAGTAACATACAACAATGGCGCGACCTCAGAGCGTTGGCAGTGGCGTGAAACAAGGCTGTGCACAAACACGAAGGCACTGCTCCATTTTCTTCTTAAAGCCTCATAAGTTTGTCTTCAGGGACTGTGGAGAGACGAAGTGGTGCATTCACATACCATAACTGATGCTAGGCTTGGAAATAGCGCTCGTCTTCTTGTGAATAAAAAAGCAACTTACACACACACACACACACACAAACAGCATATATTATTTTGTGTGTGTGAGGTCGGGACTATTCGTGTTCTGTTTTTTGCTGGCGATGCTTTCTGTTGCTGTTAATGGTCGATGTCAAGACTTTTTAATAGAAAATGTAGCGTGAGAAATGCTTCTCAACAAAACTATTGTTTGTAGTCATACTTACATCGGGGTAAGAAATTCAGCAACTCTGGAGTAAGCGGATCTGGAATAATCTCACCTACAGCACAAGACATGTGTGCACAGCATGTTTCTATGCCTATGCAGTCACTACTTGTGCACCCCATATTCCAGTCATTAGTGAAAATTCAACAGCTTCCACCAAAAATGTCTGCTTCGTATTCTAATAAGCCCATGGTCGAACAAACTTCTAGCTCATAAGTTTTGGGGACGTTGTAAAATGTATAGCATGTGATTCACTCTTCATTATTTAGGCCACTCCGAAAGGTTGGATAAAGGCCGTACGTATTACAATTTATCTTGCTGGCAATGGTGAGAAAGGCTTAGTGGACGGTCGCGACGCCTATTTGTGAAGTCAACGTAGAAATCTATGAGTTGAAGATCATCTCTCAGCCTCGCGAACATCGAACATCCGTGAAAGAGGGATGCTAAAGTTGCGCTCAACAAAGGCATTGCAACAAAATGAACATCATGATGGAAGGCCACAATTACCTTGCATCCTTGGCTCAAGTGACACTTAAAAAGTTTGAGTTTCTTTTGCCAAGAATGTGGTTATCGACATGGCCTCAGATGCGTGCAAGAGTTCATCCTAATACTCCAGAAGGAAATTTGTCCATTTGATGTGTTATACATTGAATTGAACCATTAAGGATTGTTTAATTATTATTGCTTTATTGATTATGTCTACACATCATTGTTTAATTATTATTGCTTTACTGTTTGTTTCTATTAAGAATGGTGAAATAAGTTTGCTAGATAAAAGGTTGGTCATTTGATATACTTTAGCTAACGAAAGTTTTCTCAATTGCATCACTTTAATTTCATGTAAATTAAGTGGGAAAAAAAGTCTAATCAAATACCGACACATTTATATATATTAACTAGATGACCCGTCGTAGGTTGAAACAATCTAAGTAGAAATGAATAAATTTTTAAAACCTAAGAGAGGTAAGTGTTAAAAACAATCATGCCAGAAATCTTCGCTGAAATGTGCACACACAAATAATCCAAGTTTCATAGCAGTCAAGTAAATATTTAAAAAGTCTACAAAAGAAGGGTCGATGTTAAGGGCCCAGGCCTCAAAATGAGTGATTTTTTTTTTTTCAATTGCCATTGTACTCGAGCTATATTTCTCAATATCGTGTAAAATTGAATGGGTAATACAATTATTAACACTCAGTTAAAAATACATTTGGCTCTCCCGGCTCCGAGGGAATGGACATTAGGAGTTCATTACCTTTGTTGTTATTTCATATATGCTCTTAAGGATTTTTTTATACTAAGTTTGGTCAAAATCCAGTTATTTTCTGATTATCTAACACTGAAACTATTGTTTTATATTATATAGCTAATATTGTGGAAAAAATGACACCGAGGGGCAAGATGTCAATTTCAAGAACCTTCATTTTAATTCAGTTTCATCATGGATAAAAAGTGCATGGGGAAAATATCTTAAACATTTACGAAAAAAAGTCGTTCGGGGCCACCAGCCGCAAAGAAATTGTCATCAAAAGTTCAGTTCGCCTAAGTATTTTAATATGGGCTGCCAAGTTTTTGTATCCAAAGTTTGGTTAAGATCCATTCATTTACTTATTAACTAACGCAGACACTAATTTTAATAGCTCATATTAGACAAAACGACACTGGGGCCCCATTCAGTGTAAGATATTAAGTTCAAAACTCCTTTTCATTTTAATATGGATTTTAAATGGATGCATTTACCATTATTTTTCATGATCGTTAATAATTGAATGGGGAAAAAATCTTAAACGTTTAAGAAAAAAAGATAAATTTTGGGCCCCCAGCCCCGAAAGGATAGTCATTAAGAGTTCAGTGCCCTGTAGTATTTTAATATTGGCTGTCGAGTTTTTATATACATAGTTTATTTGAGATCCATCAATTAACACAGTAGCTAACGCTTAAACTAATTTTTACATAGCTCATATAAGCAAAAAGGACATAATGGGGCCTCAGCGCCACATGAGTGTTAAATTTAGAGAAAAAAAAGTTGTCAGTTACCATCCCGGGAGCATACTCAACAGCCTCCAAAAGTTTCATGACGATCGGGTGAAATGCGCGCACACACAGACACACACACACACACACACACACACACACACACACACACACACACACACAAACATACTTTGATTTATATATACATGTATATAGATATATATGGCGGACAAATGATGACGTGCACTGATCTCGCTCCATCATATTACCATCAATAATGGCGATGCGTCCATGTTTGAACATTTATAAAAAATATTGTGTGTGAACTAAATTTATGATTTAGAGTGAATTGTGCTTTCTGTAACTGTTTTAACATGCTTGTAAAGCGCCGTGGGCTTTGGTTGGGGTACTGCGCTTTAGAAGTGAATAAAATAATTGATTAATAAATAGATCTATATTTAAAACTGCTTAATTCATTTCAACGTATTTGTGTTGCAGTGTTGGGAAACATCTTCATAGCAGTTTTATACGTTTTTTTAATAGAAGTATGTTGACGATGAACACCAACTTTTACCCTTTAGAAAGGCAACAATAATTTAATAAATCGGGGATATTAGTGTGGTGTGGGGGGAGGGGGTAATTTTACAGAAATTAAATGTTTTTCCAATCTTTCTGTGAAATGAATGTTATCTTAATATCGAGAAGAAAGAAAAAAAACGTCCCATATATTTATTTTTTTAAATTCGTCATAGAAATGTGATTTAGATCTACTGGCTATAAATTAAGACGTTATGAATGTTTGGGCCACAGTTGTACCACATGAAATTTTAGACACATCTAACCGAACTTCCTGAGTCCGTCCAGGTTTGTTTACAGGCCCTTGTCAAGAAAGTTTGCCGAACCTTGTTGGAGGCAAGTAGCCGACTCGTCTGGCAGGAATATCTCCTAGCGTGTCAGCTTTATTGCATTATTGGGGTTGGAAAAAAATCTCATACACATTTGTGGTCTATGGAGTTATTAAAAAAGTGGATTTAAAGATAATTCATTCTTTGAGAGGAAAATAGACTTCGTGTCATCACGTGGGTGGTGTTAAAATGGAAAGTGGCGAGATTTTTTTTAAAAAAAAAAGAACATTAGGGCACTTAGTAGTAACTATTCAACGGTCTAATCTAAATTGAACCCAGTTTAGCTAGCGATCTGAAACTTGGTACCCGTATAATGATTTAAAATATTTTTATTCTTAAGTCGTTATCATTTCGGTTAAACGGCATCGATTGTTTTCCCCTTTTAAAACACGTTCAGCTTCTGTCTACCGGGTCAAGAGCGCGCTTCCTAAAATGAAGGTATTCTTTTAAGCGATATTATTTTTCAAAGTGTTAGAGAAGTGCTTTAATTTACCTAAGACATTCATCGTAATATATGTGTGTCACTACTCACTACGATATTGAACTCTGGCTGACTTTCCTTTAAACCATATCGACAATAACATTTCTTGCTTGTGGACATGTAGTGGGAATTTCGAAAACATTTTGATCCGACCACCCTCCTTGTGAAACGACTTGTCGACCGCCAGTGGCAACAATCTCATAAAGAAGATAAAACGGTTACATCATCGAGCTTGGACCAATATCGTCTGCTTGTCCAGTCTAGTGTTTGATGTGTGCTCTACTGGGTCTCACTGGCTGGTTATGTCGCTCTGGGTTGATTGGCCACTTCTTACTTGCTGTGTTTGGCGGTATTGTATTTGTCGAACTCAAAAGCTCCTCTGATGTCATTCTAATACCAAGTTTGCTTTGAAAGGCAGCGAACTCCCGGCACATGGTAATATTTGTGATTCTGATTATCGCTCTTAATTCTCTTATCAAGAATTAACTCCATCGAGTATGAATCTTTCTTATATTATATGTGTGTATCACTATATGCATACATTTATATAAATTAATGTCATTGTATTTTTTATAAGTATATGTGTTACTATGAGCCAAGTTGAATACCTGGGGTACAGCGCTGTATAAACAATAAATTTATTATTTTTAATAAAAAAATTTATTCCTCTGCAACACCATTACCACAACCGCAATATACCATAACCGCTATCGTGCTCGCTAATGGGGGTTGTCATTTCTAAGACCGGAAAATGTCATAACTCATTCGGTCATTGGGCTATTTTTAGATTCAGGTAAAATATTTCTTAAAAATCAATTACAACAGTGAATTTTGATACACTGATCACACTAAAAACGATCTTCTAGGTGCAATTTTTAGCACAAAAAGTATTTCTTTACTCTTAGTTTTGCAGCTGAATAAATTATTAAAATCCCGAAGACTTAAATAAGCCTAAACATGTTTTTTGTTTAAAGATGAGTTTAAGCGGTCGCAACTACGACTAGTAGTTACTAGCGTAATATAGTTGTCAATTATTAACACACATTTATTTTAATATTGATTGTTTTCCTTGGTTTATATAAAATATATATATGCCTTAGTATTTATTTATTAGTAATAAACTCACACTAAGATTATGTCTTAAATTATAATTACATCATTAGTATTAGTAGTAAATAGTATGAAAGTCATAAAATAAATGAATGAAATTCACGGACGAACTGGTCCATTTACATAATAAATTTATATTAAATTCACTCTCGCAAGGACGTTCTATTTCTCATAATAATAATATAAAATATCAAATAATATAACCTTATATTTTTATTTAAAATGCTATAAAATTAAGGTTTAGAACAAGTTTTAGTAAATTTAAATTTTAAATGAGCACATTCCTTGTAATAGTAATGAACATATATTATATAGTTGTCCTTTCGGCACCTCCGACTTACAAATATATTTTTATTTAATTCTATTACTATGAGACTTCCGGTTAATAATGACACCCTCTCCCAAGTCGCCCACAACAGTTATCAACGTATTTCATGTCAATTATCATTCACTATCTCAAACTGACCATGACGACCGGCAACTTACCACCTTTAGTCGCCCAACACACCACCACAATGAGCCAATAGGCTGGGCCGGCTGGGCCTAAACCCCAGACAATGAGCCTTACCGTCACTATGTCGCAGACGGACCTTCCAACCGACCCGCCGAGGCACTCAGTACTAATCTGACTGGACACGTCGTCTGGTCACTCAGGTGCACGGCGTGGGTCTTGACATCTAAGACTTTATGGACATGGACGGCGATAAAGTAACACGATGTCCTGTGGATCCTTTCAATCTTACAGCATTGAATGTAGACTTACCTGATGGTGATTTAAACAAAGGGCTTGTGGGATGTCAGTTTAATTTGTACGCTTTTTTTTACTTACACATGCCTCAAAAGTGTGTGTATTCACAACTCGTAAAATTTAACTGTCTCCCTATTTCATTTCATTAAATTATTTCATTTTGTTATGTCAAATCTAGATGTTAGGGGGGAAATTTGAGGAAATACAGAAAGACTTATCATTTAACACACTACGTCCTTTATATTAAAATCTACATCTATACACGCCTCTGTTACGGCGGTGGCGGTTAACTAATCGAGCGCAACTCAAGTTGTTTGCGTTTGATCCAGCGAAGGAAGTGGTTGAAGGTTGAGACGCGGCTATCGGTTACATTGTGGATTACCTGGGGTGGGATATTGGTAGTGGGTGCTGGGTGGGGTGTAGAGAAACCAGATGTTACGAGATAGTGATCAAAAGACTGGCCATAGGATGTGGGACATGGATAGTGATCAAAATACTGACCATTGGATGTGGGGCATAGATAGTGATCAAAATACTGACCATTGGATGTGGGACATAGATAGTGATCAAAAGACTGACCATGGGATGTGGGACATTACTAGCGATCAAAAGACTGACAATAGGATGTGGGACATGGATAGTAATCAAATGACTGACCATAGGATGTGGGACATTGACACTGATCTAAAAGACTGACCATAGGATGTGGGACATTGACACTGATCTAAAGACTGACCGCAGAATGTGGGACATTGATACTGATAAAAAGACTGACCATGGGATGTGGGATATTGCTAGTGATCAAAAGACTGACCATATGGTTAGTGATCATAATTCATGAGATTGACCATAGGATGTGGGACACGGGTGTATAAGAATTAGTTGATTAAAGCCGCCAAGGAATGCTACTGTAGGCGACTAGTAATTATGGCCTTTGTGTTTAGGGAAGTTGTAGGTGAAAGGGTCAAAGGGATGTTTTGGTAACGTCCGACTCCGCGCCAGCCTTATAGATAAAAGTTTTTTTTTACGCCGGCTTAACATTTTATGTCTAACATCCGATAGCCGATGTAGGAAGACAACGACATTTTCGGGTTGCAATATAAGGGGGAAATATTTGGGACTATGCATCCGGAGACACTCACCTTATCTACCAGGAGGGAGAGTGAAACTGTACTGTGGTTGAGCAACCATCTACCCTCCTGCAACACCGCCATTGTCTCTTCCACAAACACACCCGGGAGGGTCAGTCAGGAGAATAGACTGACAAAAAAGTATGGGACTCTTGCACCACATGGGATGAATTTTGTGTTTGCTTTGACCACCTAATCGTTTTGCCCACCCACGCTCTCCTTTCCCATAAGGCTCGCTCTGCTCTATTCCTGCTTTACTTTCATTGACTCTTTGAATTTCACCGCAGCTAAGTTTTTAATTTTTATATTCGTTTTATTTGTGTATTGTTTGTTCGTTGAGGAAGGCTCTTTGCCGAAACGTTCACTGTTTAGTTACATCCTGTCAGGCTAACCCTTACCCTGTTTACGTCTTTTCCATTTGCAACACCCTCGCTTGCCAGCGATGCGTACACCTAAACAAAATCTGAACCAGCTATGTCTTTCACGACGTCTTCACTCATCTATGAGCAATTCTGCGGCGTATGCTACGCCACGGGTCGGATTTAGTAATTAATAATTAAATATTTATTTGACTGATGATGTCTTTATTGATGATGAGGTTGAGCAAGTGAGACTAGAAAGACAACCTATGGCGAGGATCTTTACGATCATCTCCGGTCCCTGGCCACATTTTCAGAAAGCAGTGCTTGGAAAATATTGCTTTAAAAAAAATATCGTAGAGTAGCTATGCTATTATGTCGTTAATGTTTATTGCTGTCTCTTCATCCTGATACTGTTATATCCAGCCACCACTGCATAAATCTCGACTAATGCTGTGCTCATTTCCTTGCTCCACGCATGGATTCCTCGTTTCCCACAGAGATCATGTGGATTCTTCTCATTCTGCTGGGCTCTGATAGATCCGACATAACTGCTAGGATCAAGGGCTTATGTAACTGTATTGCCTCGACTCATCCTTTACTAAAGTTTGAAGGCTTAGTTGATGTTATTATAGATGGCATCTCCCAGGAAGCTCTTACTGGTGTTAGGGGCCAGTTGTAAAAAAAGAATAGGTCACCACAAATTTATGAAAGAACATGGGGGAAGAGAGTATTCAGATCTTTATAAGCAATGGTAAAATTTAATGAGCTCTAATGTTTTAACTCTGACACGGCGAAGATTAAAAGCATGCATTTTTAAATGAATAAAAAGTGTTCCACATTTTGAACGTAAGCTTTAACTCGGCAAGTACCCTGGCTACTCGCTTGGGCAGTGCCATACAACATTTTTTTCAATACACCAGCTAGTACCCTGGCAATTTGCTTTAGCAGTGCCATACCTCATTTTTTTCAACACACCAGCTAGTACCCTAGCAACCAGTTTTGTGCAGTGCCATACAACATTGTTTTCAACACACCAGCTAGTATCGTGGCAACTCGCTTGGGTAGTGCAGTGCCATACAACATTTTGTTTCAACACGCCAGCTAGTACCCTAGCAACTAGCTTTGGGCACTGCCATACAAAATTTCTCTTCTTAAAACTTCGGCTAAGCAGCGCCGATTACTTTTCTGGTTGTTCTCATGCAGCCAATCCAGGTTTTGTTCTGCGAGGGTGAGGAAGCCGAAAGAAACGCAGTTGTTTCAAGGACTAGGCTACGATGTCGGCAATTTGCGTCCCTGCTGTAGTCTTCCCTGTTACATCATGAATTTGTACGATGCGGCCGTCACGTTAACAAAATTATGGTGTACGCATGTTCTTTACATTCGAAATGAATTAAGGAATACATTTTAACCTACCAACACAGCACCATCGGCAGCTAAATGGGGGGTGTGGGCGTGTGGGGCATTGTAATGTAACTGACAACAGATTCCACAGATTTTTTT